>BSBK01013964.1:5000-72022 GCA_027943335.1 Chamaecyparis obtusa | reverse complement strand
ATATAATATATATATACTATATATATATATATATACATATATATATATATATGTATATGTATATATATATATGTATATATATATATGTATATGTATATGTATATATATATGTATATGTATATATATATGTGTGTGTGTGTGTGTATATATATATATATATATATATATATATATATATATATATATATATATATATATGTATATGTATATATATATGTATATGTATATATATATTTGTATATGTATATTGTATGTATATTATGTATATATATATATGTATATATATATAAATATATATGTATATATATATGTATATGTATATATATGTATATATGTATATATATGTGTGTGTATATATATATATATATACATATATACATATATATATATACATTATATATATATGTGTGTGTGTGTGTGTGTGTGCATATAAATATACATATATCTAAGTATAAATACATATATCACAAAGACATATATATATAAATACTTGCAAGGGAGGATTTATAAATGTAAATCTACATACATGAATAATGCAAAGCAACCATAATGCAAAGAGCCTTCCCTTGAAGACAACGAAAGAGAATACGTCAATTATCAAGAGAAAAAAGGAAACATATTTACAACATGCTATCAGCTTATTACAAAGGAAAACCCTTCACCATTTTTCTATCGGCCTACAGTGCTACTAAATAATTTTAACTGCTTATAAGTTTTTAGCCGAAAAAAGTCGGAAGTCTATTCTTGGCCATACTAGTCTAGATATAAAATATCAACTTTCCCTAAAAAAGTGCTGATTATCCATTAATCCTAATGCATTCCCGAAGGTCTTCCATGTCATTTGCTAGGTTGGGGTCCCCTTCCAAGCCTTTTGCTACTATATAGACCTCTAACTAGTCATTGTGGGCTGGCTTGTGGATTTTATAGAAATACATAAAAAATTCTAAGTTCCTTTGGTAGACTGGTCTCTCCATACAAAACCCGTCAAGGTCCTTCGAGTAGATGATTGAGTAGGTGGTCACCAGTCTATTTTTTATCATTATCATATCATAGTTGCCTAACCTAGAGATAGTCAAATCATTCGTAATGTTAACCATCACTTTATCCAAATCCAACAAGATGTCTTTATTGAAAATGTGGTGGAAAATTTTAGCCACCTGGGTTTGGTCATTGAAAATATGCATGGCGATCACAATTAGCATCGCTAGGATATCAGGATTTTCTTGGTATCTATCCCTACATTAGACAAATTGGTCACCCAGGCTCTGCAAGATTTCTCTCCAAATGACTTTGTTTTTCACCTCAATAATCTTCCTAATTCTATCCATGGTAATGCTAGTATCAAAGGCCATTTGTCTATTAACACTCTGGAGCTTGATGAGAGTCTCCATGTCTAAGCATCCTACTGGATCTCTCTTCTAGTGATTTCACAAAGAATGAACCAAAAGATAGCCTCCTAACCTAATTAAAAGGCTTATCATTTTGATTAATGAGTCCTCCATCAATAGGATTAAATGCAAATTACCAACCAATTGTAAATTATGCATCATTGGGAAATCAACTTCAGTTAACTAATAATTAATTAAAGCGAGCATCCTACAAGAAAGGAATCTTGTGTTGGGTGAGTGAGAGGCCATCTATTCGTACTCCTGACATGCCATCATATCCCATATATCTTCGCTAGATATCCTTTGTCCTACAAGCAAGATGTCCATTCCGATGAAGGTCATAAATATTGCCTCAATGCCCAACTAATTATGGGCCTAAAAAGTAAAATAATTGAGAGCTAAGATATGGTGAGTGAACATTAACTAAAATAACCTTTTACCTTATTTACTACCTTTTCACCTGAATCTCGAGGCCCTTGTGGCATAATCCCTATTGAAGATTACACCAAAGAAGAGATTGATATGACATAGTGAAGATAGGAGAAGAAAATGTTTAGCAAACTAATATCAAATATCAAACCGACCACTAGCTCGGCAACCATCCACTCAAAATAGACATTTGATCTACTACATTGAGACCTAAGACTACTCCTTACCTTTGATTAGATAAGCATTCCTAATTATTTAACAAGAAAGAGATGTCTAAGAAACACGCGGTCCTAAAAGGAGATAAGAGCTATGAAATCCTACCTAAAAGAGTTAAAAATAAAAAAGAAATTAAAAAAATTTAACCACCTCTCCCTTAACTCTACCTTATCATTATCCCAACCAGGGATGATTCAGATGCCCTTAAAAAATCAATATAATTTTTTTCTTTATTTAATATTGTTAGTCAACCTACAGACTATCTAAGAGCTCATTGCAGGATAAGGGGCCTGTGTTTGGGTAGAAAATCCTCCTTTCGAAACATAAGCCTTTGAGTTTTCTCCCAAAACCTAGAGGGGACAAAAAAACTCTAAAAAATACAATCAGACTACTGTACTCTAAAATTCATCATATCATGAGTTTGGTCTTGTCAGCACCCAAATTCACTAGGTTGTCTACTATATTATTCTCATCTCTAAAAATATGGTTGATTGTATAATGCTTAAAGAGGAGAAGCATCTTCATTATCTGGTTAACCATACTTTCTAATTGCCAATTTGGGGTAGTCCCTTTTCTAATAGAGTTGATTACTATGGAGGAATATCCTTCTATATCAATCTTATCTAAACCTAATTTTTGACATGCTTTAAGACCCTCTAATAGGGCAATAAATTCTGTTATATTATTAGTCTAGATCTGTATAGGACCTGCTAGCTTGTAAAAAAGCTTCTTATCCCAATTATGAATACAACATCCTATACCTACTATTCCTGGATTGCCTCTAGAAGCCCCATCAAAATTTAATTTATGCCAACCTATAGCTGGTGATTTCTAGACGCACTCCTTTCTCAATTGATCAAATTCTTTCTTCCTAAATTCCCCCAATGGGGGAATTTTAAGGCCAACCCATCTATTTCTAAACTTATCATCCCATACATAAAATGTTTCTCCTTTCAATTTTAGGTTACTATTAATAAATGATTTCAACAATGCAAGCCTCCAATTTATTTGAAAATTGATTAAACTTCATTTCTAAATCCTTGAAAATTCTCCTATTTCACTTTCCATATCTCCCAAATTAAAAGAGATGGGGCAACCGTCTAGATATTTCTGAAAAGGTCCTTTCCCAAATTTCTTGGCCAAAACTTAAAAAGGTCCCCTATGGTGTTTGGAAGTGTTGAATTCCAATTGAGTTTGTGCATTAGACATATCCAACATTTTTTAGAGAACTCACAATTTAAGAAGATATGATCAATTGTTTCTTCCATCTCTTTACATAAAACACATCTAGATGGACCTTAAAAGCCCATTTTCTTGAATCTTTCCATAGTTAATATTTTATGTTGCAAGGCCACCCATGAAAACATCCCTGCCTTGGGTAGGCACTCCTTATTCTAGCATAGATCCAGAGGAAGCTCAGGTCTAGTAAAGTTATGCGTCCTATAAACAGATTCATAAATGCCTTTTGTGTTGTATTCTCCTAATTTTGAGCCTGTCCACACTATCCTATCTTCCCTCAAACTAGGCGAGATTAGTCTATCTGCAAGGATTTATTTCAGTCTAACTTTGAAGTTAGGTGGTATCATTAGGTTCTCCTCTAATTTTCAACTCCATTCCATTGTTGGATTTCCACTCGGAATATCCATATAATCTCTAACAAAGATACCTACTGACGCAGGGACATGGTAGATACAAGCAAAATCAAGTAGAATTGACTCCACGTGAATCAACAAACAATCCCTGCTCAGAGTTACACATGGAAGAAATATGAAAACCACATGAATTCAGTGAAACATAATGGATATGAGACAAGCAACTAACATCAACAATAGAGTAATTATATTAAATCTTTCAACATGTCCAGTTGTGAGGCCTTCTGGGTTTTGGCCTTATACAATGAATTATGAAATCAGAATCACAGCTCACATCCTATCTTTGTCTCCAATGATGTATCTTGATAATCATCCTTTCTAATACTCTTCTACACCAACCTAGACTCCTTATATAGCCAGCTAAGCCACAAGTCGGCCAGTCAGACATTTAATTACATTATAGGTCCAATCTAGAAGATTAAATCAAAACTAATGAAAGAATGAACATCACTTAATGCAAACTTACATTTATGTCCACACATGATCCAAGAACATGTCCCTAACTTTTCAAGGCCCCATTTCATCATACGGAACCACGCAAGATGAAAAACTCCATGTTTTGCATGAAATTGGCTAAAAATTGATACCCGAGAAAAATGGTTATAACTTTCAACTCATAATGAATTAGGATTTTTGGTCTTAGGAGAAGATATTACTTTAGGTCCTCTTAAAGTCTTTAAGAGCACAAAGGCTTATTCCTTAAGGATCAACAGCTACATGTCGTGCAATCAGCATGTGGAATGCAGGAAAATACGGCTCTAACAGCGAGAAAAACAACTATAAGTTGGAAATGGTCCATCCAATCTTTATGTGCTCATAGGAGAAGGTTCCCAAATAGGTCCTCAACATCAAGTAATCTTTTCACAACATGAAACCAATAAATGCAATGATTATAATGCAAACAACAGAAAATAGGAAATGTTTTTGGTTGATGCAAGATTGCTCAAAGACCCAAGATGCTCCTGCATCAGACACCTGGGGTAAATAAAGAACTGATGTCCACATCAAGCACTACTCATATTCCAACTTGAATCATAAAGTTCCAACTCAGCTTGTGTAATCCATGAACTATCTTCAACTGGCTTGTCTTTCCACTGAACTAGATATTCCATGCAGTCATTTCCTCTTGTACTCTTGCTTACTCTGCTATTCAAGATATTCTCAATGTTCTCTTTATTTTTCTTAGGATAATCCAGATCATCTTCTATCTCATCAATTGATTCAAAGGACTCAAAGATATCAGCAATGTTGAATATATGTGATATATCCATGTCCTCTGGTAAGTCCACTTCATAAGCATTTCCACTGTCAAACTTCTTCAGAATCTTACAAGGCCCAAACTTCTTCATTTTCAGCTTGTTGTAGGTACCAACTAGAAATCTATTCTTCTTCAAATGAATCATAACCTCATCTCCAACTTCAAAAGATTTATGTCTCCTTCTCTTATCGTCTCTCTATTTATATTTTAGATTACTATCCTCCAAGTTCTTTTTGACTTCATCATGTAAAGTTATCATGAATACTACAAAATCCTCAACTTCAACACTTCTTCTTGTTTCAATAGGTAAATCTCTCAACTCTATGGTTCCCTTAGGATGAACTCGAGTAACAATCTCAAATGGTGTCCTCTTAGTGCTTCTATTCACATAATTATTATATGCAAACTCTGCTTGTGCCAAAACCAAATCCCAATTAGCAGGCTTCTCTCCAACTAAACATCTCAACAAGTTTCCCAAACTTTTGTTCACAACTTCAGTTTGTCCATCTGTCTGAGGGTGAAATGTAGAACTAAACTTCAATTTAGTATTCAAATTTTTCCAAAGTGCTCTCCAAAAGTAACCAGTAAACTTAGTATCTCTGTCTGAAATAATAGACTTAGGCAAACCATGCAATCTTACCACTTCCTTGAAGAATAATTCAGCTACATGCAATGCATCAGATATTTTCTTACAAGGTATGAAATGAGCCATCTTTGAAAATCTATCAACCACTACCAAAATAGAATCATTACATCTTTGAGTTCTAGACAATCCAAGAACAAAGTCCATACTCACATCTTCCCAAGGTCTATCAAGTACAGGAAAAGGTGTATACAATCCCAAATTATGACTAGTTCCTTTTGTTGTTTGGCAAATTTTGCAACCTCTAACCATTCTATGTACATCTCTATAAATCTATGGCTAAAAGTATCTTTCTGAAATCAATTTCACGGTCTTATCAACCCCAAAATGTCTAGCAAGTCCACCACTATGTTTCTCCTTTATTATGTTCTCTCTCATAGATCCTCTAGGTATGCACAACTGAACTCGTTTAAACAACATATCTTCTTGAATGAAATAATCAGTCCACTTATCACTCACTATGTGTTCCTTAGAAGCTTTCCAAGGCTTTGTAAAATCAATGTCAGTCTCATACAAATACTTCAAATCATCAAAACCAAGTACCTCAACTCTCATCTCTGTCAGCAAACTTCTTCTTCAACTCAAGGCATCAACAACTGTATTTGACTGCCCACTCTTATGCTTCAATGAAAAGGAAAAATTCTGCAAGAACTCAACCCACTTCATATGTCTTTGATTCAATTTATTCTAACTTCCCAAATACTGCAAAGATTTATGGTCAGTATACAACACAAAAATCTTTAGGCATCAAATAATGTCTCCACTTCTTCAAAGCTTGAACAATAGCATAGAATTCCTGGTCATAAACTGAATATTTTCTCTTAGCAACATTCAAATTTTCACTAAAGAAGCTACAGGTCTTCCTTCTTGACTCAAAACAGGTCCAATTGCACTTCCACTAGCATCACATTCAACTTGAAAAACTTTACTAAAATCAGACAAAGCAAGTGTAGGCAACTTTGCAATTCTTTGTTTCAATGTTTCAAAACTCTTTTGTGCTCCATGCATGTCCATTTGAAATCCTTTTTATCTCCTCTCATAGTTTCAGTCATAGCACTACAAATAGAACTAAAATTTATGATGAACTTCCTATAAAAACTTGCCAATCCATGAAATAATCTTACCTCTCAACATTCTCTAGTGTAGGCCAATCAAGTATAGCTCTCACTTTCTCAAGGTCCATCTTCAATCCATCAACTAAAATTAAAAAACCAAGGTACACAATCTCTTCTTTAATAAATGAACATTTCTTCAAATTAATCAGCAACTTTTCTTCCTTCAATCTCTGTAATACTTTTCTGATATGTTCAAGATGTTCTTCCTTACTCTTACTGAATATCAAAATGTCATCAAGATATACAATCAAAAACTTACCCAAGAATCTTTTCAGAACTTCATTCATCAGCCTAATGAAATTACTAGGTGCATTAGTCAAACCAAAAGGCATAACCAACCATTCATACAAACTTTCATTAGTCTTAAAAGCAGTTTTCCATTCATCCCCTTCTCTGATCCTAATATGATGATATCCACTCTTCAAATCAATCTTTGTGAAATACTTTTCTCCACTCAAACTATCCATTATGTCATCCATCCTAGGCAAAGGAAATCTATACTTTATTGTTATCTTGTTTATAGCTCTCGAATCAGTGCACATTCTCCATTCTCCATTCTTTTTTGGTGCTAACACAATAGGTATTGCACAAGGACTCAAACTTTCCCTAATCAAACTTCTCTCAAGTAATTCTTGCACTTGTCAATTCAACTCTATCTTTTCATCAGGTGTCAACCTATGTGGTGCTTTATTAGGCAAACTAGCTCTAGGTATCAAATCCATACAGTGACTTATACTTCTCATAGGCAGTAAACCATCAAGTACATTATCAGAAATGATGTCATGAAATTTAGTCAACAAAGGCTTAACCTTAGGTGCATGTTCTAACTCATCTTGTTTCTCATTTTTCCTTGGAATTAAAGCAAAACCAACATTTTGTTCTTTCATTTCTCTTGCAAACTTTTTACCATCAACCAAGCATACTCTGATTGTAGTATAGTGACCTTCATCAAACTTCTCTACTAAAGGAAATAATACTTGTTTCTTCCCATCCATCAAAATAGTATATTGATTCAATCTACCATCATGCAAAGTTTTCCTCTCATACTGCCAAGGTCTATCCAAAAGAATATGACAACAATCCATAGGCATAATATCACACAAGACTTCATCATGATAATTCCCAATTTTGAATTTAACAAGGCATTGTTCACTTACAAGTAGTTTATGCTCCTTCTAGATCCAAGGAATATGGTAAGGCTTAGGATGTCTCAATCTCTACAACTCCAACTTGTTAACCAGCTCTTCAGATGCCAAATTATCAGAACTTTGACTATCAATGATTACCTTGCAACATTTGTCAGCGATCTTACATCTGGTTCTGAACAAACTTTTCCTTAGAATAGGTTCTTCATCAATTTCTTCATTCCACAAGATCCTTCTTAGCATCAAGTTTTCACCATGTTCAGGTTCAATAGACATTTCTTCAACTTCTTCACAAGCCAAATTATTTCTACTATTTCCTCCAATCTTCTTTCCAGAATTAGTACATTCAAAAGCTCTATGTCCTTCTTCACCACATTTGTAACAAGTACCTTTAAACCAATATTTCTCTTCTCTTTTCCCACTATTGTTATTCCTAGAGTAACCAGTATAGCTACCTCTAGAGTAGTTACCTCTTCTACTAGCAGGTTCATCTTTCCATCCTTTATCTTGCATTGCATTGTTAGATCTTCTACTTTCTCCATAAGATCTGCCTCTACTTCTCTAAAATCTTCCACCTCTTCCTCTTTGTCTTTGTTCATGTCTTTTAGTGAATCTTTGTTCTACCTTCAAAGAAAATTGGTATGCTTCTTCCACACTATCTATTTTAGCATAGCTGATCTCATCTTCAATCAATGTCCTCAGGCCATTCAGATATCTAGCCACTTTCTCAACTTCATCATCCACATGTCCAGATCTGATATCCAATTTGTAAAACTCTTCAGTATATTCTTTCAAACTCATGTCCTTTTGTCTCAGATTTTGCATTTTCCTCATCAAACTAACTTGGTAGTCAGTTGGAAGAAACTTCTTCTTCATCTTTCTAAGCATCTTCATCCATGTCTTGATCTTTTTTTTTCCTCTCTTCTGTCTCTCAGTTTGCAAATGATCCCACCAAAGAGATGGATGCCCTTTCAAATTTTTGGCTTCTATCTTAACCTTCTTATTATCAGGAGTACCTTCATACTTGTTAAAATAATAACAAAATATAGAGAGATAGGAAATTGTTTAATTCAATGAGATAGGAGTAAGAAGATTTACCATGAATTAATGAAAAAACTAGGAGCATTCACCAAAGATCCAAGCAACAAAGGAGACAAGATTTTGAAGGGGGAAAAGCATAAAAAAAACTTTGTGATATTAATGAAGGTGGCAACAAATGCCTAAGAATGAGAAAGAGAGTGAGTGAGAGCAAAACTCATACAAAATAATCAAGAAGAAGAAAAATCTCATAAGATGAGAGAAGGAGAGCCATCTCTTAATAGAGATGAGAGAAAGGAGTTACAGTGTAACTCCCATTTCTGTGTATGCCACATTTCACTAGTGTGTGAGACAAGTGTAGGATTCCTCATAAGGAGGAATATCTATTTTCCTTAATAAAATAAATTACAAATATGACATGTCCTCCCACTTGGACTAGAGGATGAATACAATAGGATACCTTGGTTTATCCTTTAAATACATAAATACCAAGGAAAGATTAAATTCTAACACCCCCCTTTAATCTTTACTTGGTGTAATTACATCAATAGGTATCAAATCCAAATTTTTACAATGAATTTGAGATGTTTCTTTTGAAAGAGTCTTCAATAGGATGTCTTTGGCTTGATCATCTTGCATGTCTTCAACTTGTGCTTTCGAGCTTGAATGGTACATAGGAATTTTGGCAAGGTGGATAGCATGTTGAGGGGAGCCCAAATCTTTAAGAGACCATTGAGATTCTTGAGATGCATTTATGCATTGTGTATATTCATTTCCATTAGAAAATAGAGGTGGAGCATAATCAATACTTGAGCCTGCAATATGGCAAAAACCACTAGTAGAGTGCCCATCATTGGGATCACCTAGTGCTAAATCAGTAACACTTTGGAAGAAATCATATTGTGAATCACGAGGAAAATAATTAGGAATGCAATCTTCAGTTGCATAAAACAAATCATAATATGAATCATGAGTCATTGAATTAGAAATGCAATTTTTAGTTGCATAAGATAAATTTGTAATGTATTCATCATAATATAAAGCATCAAGAGGAGATTTAATATAAGCATCATTATTAGTAATCTCCACAACAATCATAGGATTAGTACTATCATCATGAATTTCATCTTGAGTAATAAACATATCTTGCAAGGTAACATTAAGAAAGTTAGATATAATTTCCTTTTCTTGGTCAAACATATCATCAACATGAGAGCAAGGAGGAGTAAATAGATTATTACCATCATCATCAACCTGTAACAAGTTATCTCTATGAGGAAAATAGGAAGCGAGGGGATCATCCCCAAAACAAACATCATCACATGGGTCATCCCAAATAGAAAAATCATTTAAAGGATACATAATGTCATAGTGCGGTGTAGAGTTTTGATTTTCTTGATTAATAAGGGGAACATGTTTCTTGTAAGTTTGAGATGTGTTCTCTAAGACATGCCATGCATGATGAGCCCCAGTACAATCTGAGATAAGATGATATAAATCTAGATTTAATGAGAATCCAATTAGACCAAATGCTTCTTCATCTGTCAACTGTCACAAATCCTAGTCAGCCTGAGGAGTGGTGGATGTCAGTTTCAAATTTGGTGAAGACACAATATCCAAAAGGTGTCGAGATTTTAGAAAATTAGACATGTGTGGCCTCCAAACAATATAACTGGAACTAGTGAGTTTAAATTTTGGCATTAGAGTAGACACGTTGAAAGTAGCAAGATAATGATAACAAAATTGAAGTCTTAAAATGATTAATTGCACAAGAGGATGACAGAATTATAAATAAAAGGGCTTAATGAAAGTAGAGTTGCAATTTATCTTAATGTTAATAATACTATGAACAACTTATATATAAATATAAATTTTATTTTTATTTTTTTAAAAATAATAAAAAGGATTGAATGCTATTTAAATGTTGAATGTAAACATAAGGAGATGATAAAATAATTAATAATTTAAATATTAAAACACAACCTTTATATGAGAGTAAAGACAGATTTAAATATATGAAATGAATTTAAATTATTAATATAAACTAAAATAGTTCAAATTCAAAAAAATTAATGAAATCCTATTTTTAATAAAAAGACTAAGTTGTTATACGGTTTAAATTTACAAACTTTGGTTAATGAACTATAATGAGGAACAACTAAATTTAGCTATTATGAAGAATCTTATTGCATAAATCTTACGCCAAATGGGAGCTCTAAGATTGCAGACTGACAAGATGTAGACATCAGCAAAAGAACGTTATATAAAAAAAAGTTAAAAAACAATGTAGCATCTGAATAATTATAGTTTATTAGCTATGCACAGAGAAGAAAGGTATCTCAGAAAAACATTACAATAGGAGTAATAATAATGCTATCTAACTAAAGAGCCTTACTCCAAATACGTTTGAATAGGCTCTCAAATGTAGAGTTCTTCAATATTAAAATGCTGGTGCATGAATCCTGGGTAGAGAATATTTTAAATAGACTATCACTCTTTGCTGCAAAGCATGCTCATAAAAATATAGAAGCAAAATGAGCTAGTAAAGAAAAATAATGAGAATGATCCGACTTAAGAAATAATGGTAAATAGGATACTGTCAAACAAAAAATGTATTTTTAAGGGTTGTATTGGTATCAGTGACTATTTGGTAAACTTTTCCAGAAGGTTGTGCATCTTGTCTTGCCTGGAGATCAGAGATGTTACGCTTGGAACAATAAAAGGAACAAGAAGTATGTATACAATGCTAGCTATTCTGCACCTACAAAAAGAGTATCTAGCAATATCTCCTCTCCCAAACAACAAGAAGAAGAATCACATCGAATGGAAAGATTGTCACTCAAATCACAAATATAACTATTCTAAGCTTTTATCCTTATAAAAATAAGGAGAATGGTGGGATATGGATGCACAAAGAGAGTTGTAGACAAAGGACCAGAATATTAATTTAAAACAATAGACCAGTTTATGAGTTTTCTTATAATACAGTAGACCAGAATATTAATTTTAAAATATTTTAGTAAACATATCATGAAGTATAATAAGATGACTTTTGAATAGAAACAATATTAAGTTTAACCAAAGAGAAAAGGATATAAAAAAGGCTGCACAGATAATGAGACTTTTGAATAGTCTAAGAGAGACCAATTTCACAGCACCACAGATATTCGAGTTCCTCTTTTATAAAAAATAGCAGAGATAAGTGAACAATCTATATATTGTAATGAGATAAACAACAAGTTTATTAAAGCAGAAACCTTTTTTTAATGCTGAAATGTTTAAGCAGAGAAGAAACCATTTTTAGTGAAAAAATGATTAGAAATAAGAAAAAATGCAGCACTATATGGATTTATATTAAAAAAATGCCTAAAAAGAACTTCCGTTTCTCTCAAATGAAGGCAAAATTTGAGAAACTGCTCGCGAGTTAGCTAAATTAGAGGGTTCTGCACAAAACCTAGATCGTAGATTTTCCAGATTCGCTCTTATCTATCCATAAAAATGAATGCAAAATGACTGTGTAAGAGTATAGACATTTTTTAAAAAAGCTACAGCTAGATAAATGAAATAATAATAGTAGATGAACATATAAAAAAGGAAAATAGAAACCAGAGATATCATAGAGAATATGCCTGCAAAGAAAATAGAATCGTTTGCATGCACAAGGATTAAAAATCTGAATATGACTAATCTGATTATGAGAGAAAAAAAATATACTAGCAATAAACTCTCTCAAGAGTCTCTAATATTGGAATGCTCCAAGATATGGTAGCTCCTTCACCTGTACACTCAATAATGGATTAAACCAACCTGCTTTGATACCGTGTTAAAATAATAACAAAATATAGAGAGACAGGAAATTGTTTAATTCAATGAGATAGGAGTAAGAAGATTTACCATGAATTAATGCAAAAACTAGGAGCATTCACCAAAGATCCAAGCAACAAAGGAGACAAGATTTTGAAGGGGGAAAAGCATAAAAAAAACCCCGTGATATTAATGAAAGTGGCAACAAATGCCTAAGAATGAGAGAGAGAGAGAGAGAGAGAGAGAGAGAGAGAGAGTGAGCAAAGCTCATACAAAATAATCAAGAAGAAGAAAAATCTCATAAGATGAGAGAAGGAGAGCCATCTCTTAATAGAGATGAGAGAAATGAGTTACAGTGCAACTCCCATTTCTGTGTATGCCACATTTCACTAGTGTGTGAGACAAGTGAAGGATTCCTCATAAGGAGGAATATCTATTTTCCTTAATAAAAGAAATTACAAATATGACATGTCCTCCCACTTGGACTAGAGGACGAATACAATAGGATACCTTGGTTTATCCTTTAAATACATAAATACCAAGGAAAGATTAAATTCTAACAATACTCAAAGTATTTATCCATCTCAAAGATCCAATCCAAAACTACATCGGTCTCAAGTCTTCCATCATAGAAAGCAATTTCAACTGCAAGTCTGGAGTTAGCCTTAGACAAAACTCTCAAAAGTCTTTCCTCATCTTTTTCAACTTCAGGTTTAGGATTAGGTGCTGCTTCTTCTTCATCACTAACATCTTCAAGATGTGCGCCTCTTCTCTGGGCTGTCTCTATAGCTTCAAGCCTAGTTTCAATCTACCTCAACATATCCATGATAGCATTATCATTTCCTCTACCACGAACCATCTTGACAATTAGGTTCTAGTAAGATCGTAACATTCTGCAAGTTATAGGTCAAATCTTAGATCTGTCACCTTGCAACCAATCTAATAAGGTTCTCCATGATCCAATCCACAAGAAGGAACTCGCTCTGATACCACTTGACGTAGGGACAGGGTAGATACAAGCAAAATCAAGCAGAATTGACTCCACTTGAATCAAAAAACAATCCATGATCAGATTTTCACACGGAAGCAATATGAAAACCACATGAATTCAGTGAAACACAATGGATATGAGACAAGCAACTGGCAGCAACAACAAAGTAATTATATTAAATCTTTCAACATGCCCGACTGTGAGGCCTTCCGATTTTTGGCCTTATACAATGATTTATGAAATCAAAATCACAACTCACATCCTATCTTTGTCTCCAATGATGTATCTTGATAATCATCCTTCCTAATACTCTTCTACACCAACCTAGACTCCTTATATAGCTAGCTAAGCCACAAGTCGGCCAGTCAGACATTTAATTACATTATAGGTCCAATCTAGAAGATTAAATCAAAACTAATGAAATAATGAACAACATTTAATGTAAAGTTACATTTAGGTCCACACATCATCCAAGAACATGTCCCTAACTTCGCAAGGCACCATTTCATCATATGGAACCACACAAGATGAAAAAATCCACATTTTGCGTGAAACTGTCTAAAAATTGATACCCGAGAAAAATGGTCATAACTTTCAACTCATAATGAATTAGGATTTGCGATCTTAGGAGAAGATAGTAATTTAGGTCCTCTTAAAGGACCTAATAGCGAAAGGGTTGATTCCTTAAGGATCAACAACTACACGTCGCATAATCAACATGCAGAATGTAGGAAAATACAGCTCCGACAGCGAGGAAAACAATTATAACTTGGAAACGGTCCATCCAATCCTTATGTGCTCATAGGAGAAGGTTCCCAAATAGGTCCTCAACATCATGTAAGCTTCACACAACATGAAACCAATAAATGAAATGATTATAATGCAAACAACAGAAAATAGGAATTTTTTTTGGTTGATGCAAGATTGCTCAAAGACCCAAGATGCTCCTGCATCAGCTACCCTCTCTTTGAGAAGGCCAATATATTTTGGTAATCTATCAAGTTAAGAAGAATAGGATATCCCCCCCAAGATTCTTCCCAAAACAAAGCCTTCCTCCCATTCCTTGTGTTCCAAGAGACCTTACCACTAATAATAGTTCTGCATTCCTTGATAAAATTCCAAAATCTAGATCCGCCTGGGGAGCCTCATGATGAATATTGCTTAGAGGGTCATTCCCTTCCACGTATTTATTTCTAATAATTTTAACCCACTTGGACTCAGTTTCCTTAATCATCTTCCAGACCAATTTAGCCCCTAACACAATATTTTGGTCTCTAAGAATTTTAAGGTTAATCCCCTCATCCTTCTTGGCCCTACATATCTTATTCCAAGCAACTAAGGCAAGCCTATTTTTGTCTGCTGACCCTTTCCAAAAATAGTTCTTAATTTCTAAATCAATTTCTTATCTATTTCCATTGGAAATTTACAATATGACAGTTGAAAAATGGGGATTGAAGAAAGGACCGATCTCAACATAGTTGTCTTTCATGTAGAGGAGAGCCATTTACCTTTCCAAGAAGCCACCCAATTCTCAAATTTAGAGAAAACATCCTTCCAAAGTAGTGATTGATTACTCTCCTTATCCAAGTGGAGGCCCAAGTATTTTCTAGGGAGTAAACCTTCTTTAAAACCTAAGATATTTAAAATATCTCTTTTAACATTAGCTATCATATTAAAGAAAAAAATTTCTGACTTCTCGCTACTTATCAGTTGCCCAGATACTTCTGAGTAATATAGAAGAACCTTCTTAAAGTTTCTTGTCTCCTCTATATCAAATTTCCCATAAAGCATTGTGTTTGTCCACAAATTGCTTATGAGTAATTGGCTCTATGTTACTAGTGACTCTTAAGCCAATAACCCTCTGCTCATCCCTAGCCTTACTCAGGAATCACCCTAACACTTCGGCCACAAATTGTTTATGAGTAATTGGCTCTATGTTACTAGTGACTCTTAAGCCAATAACCCTCTGCTCATCCCTAGCCTTACTCAGGAATCACCCTAACACTTCGGCCATAATTATAAACAAGAAGGGCCAAAGGGGGTCCCCCTGGCGGAACCCACGAGAGATATCAAAGAAACCTTTTGGAGTTCCATTAACAAGGACAAATATTCTAGGAGTTGAGATGCATTCATAAACTAAATTAATCCATTGCTTAGAAAAACCAAAGGCCTTTAAGCACTTACAAAGGAATCTCCAATCAACTTTATCTTATGCCTTTTTTATATCTAATTTTATTAACATACTCAAAATCTTATTACATTGTGTCATATGAATTGCCTCCTAGGCTATGATCACTCCATCTAGAATCAACCTTCCTGGCACAAAACCTATTTGCTCCTCAGAGATAATATCTGGTAGTATGGTTTTTAGCCTATTTGCCAACATCTTAGTTAAAAGCTTGTAAATAGTGTTACATAAAGAAATTGGTTTGAACCCATCCAAATTCTCTTCATTTTCTACCTTGGAGATTAAGGCCAAGAAAGTATTATTCATCTCCTTCAAGATTTGACCTGAATTCCTAATGCTTTCCAAAACTTATTTTACTTCACTCCCCAAAAATGACCAACACTTCTGGTAAAAAAAACTGGGAAACCATCTAGTTCTAGGGATTTATCTCGGTGTAATTGGTTAAGGGCTACCTCAACCTCCCCTATTGAGATTTTTGCATTCAAGATTTTATTTTGATCCCTGTTAATAATAGATGGGATGTTTCTAATGATATCCTCCTGGGCATCCAATGCTGAGGAGTTACCATTTAACAAATCTTTGAAGTAGGTGACCACCTCCTTGGGTATTTCCTCTAGCTTCTCCACCCAAATACCATTTTCCTTCTTAAGAACTCCTATTCTATTGATTCTCCTTCTAATCTTTGTGCTATTATGACAAAAATTGGTATTCCTATCTCCTTCCTCTAGCCAAGTCTCCCTAGATTTTTGCCTTCAAAAAAATTTCCTCCTTGGCTAGAATATCTTCATAGTCTTTTAATAAGGTCTTTTCTCTCAGAAAGCTATCCTGATTCATACCCTCCTTGAAAACCTTCTCATTAAGCTCATCAATTCATTTTCAATATCTACCTTATTTGTGAAGATATTCCCAAAACAATTCTCATTCCATTGTTTTACACGGTTTCACTGCATTCAATTTTTTCATAAAGAAAAAGGCTTTGGAACCTTCAAAATCTTCCTCCTTCCACCACTTCTCTATTAGGGATTTCAACCCATCCTCCTCAAACCATATTTTCTCAAATTTGAACGGACAGCTAAAGGGCTTGAGAGTTTCCTTCACCCAGAGGAATACTGGGTAATGGTATGATCTTGAAGCAGGAAGGATCAAGGATTCTAACTAAAAATCAAAATTAGGAGAGTTCCCCCTAAAGACAAATCTATCTAGTTTCTCAATAATGATACTAAAGCCTAGTCTCCTATTAGTCCAAGTAAAGGACCCATTATTTGTTCTGATGTTCATCAATTCATTTTTATTAACCTAGTCCGTGAATGCCAACATAGTTTGAGAGGTTCTACCTATACCCCCTAACTTTTCATCCCCATGTAAAATGGCATTAAACCCCCCCCCCCCCCCCCCCCCACCCCCCCCACCAATAAACACCTCCCTAAGGTTCAAATGGAAAATGTTTACAATTTCCTCCCAAACTCTAACTTTCTCATTTAGGGTCGAGGGGCCATAGAAATTTATTAATACAAATTCTAGGGCTTTTAACCTTACCCCCTATTCAAAACCTACCACCCCTAACCTTTCAAAACTGGCTTTTCTCAAGTTCCATAGTATACCAAGACCAACCGAGGCTCCTATCAAAGGTTCACTTATGACTTCCCAACCCCCTAATTTTCTTTTAATTTTCTCCATATCTTCACATCCCAACTTAGTTTCTTGTAGCATCAGGATGTCTACCTCAACTCTCCTAATAAAGTGCATTAGGATGCGCTATTTGTTAGGGGCATTTAAACCCCTAACATTCCACGTGATTACTCTCATTGCCCCCTGGGAAGGTTCTTCCTCTTCCCTGCATATAAGGTCAAAATATTCTCCTATTCCACTGTTGATGCATCTTTTAGTCTTAACTCATTAAGGGATTTCCTCCCCCCCTTTCTTAGGTTCCTTGGCACAATCAACCTTCTCCTTCCCCTTATCTTTATAGGCTATGCCTAGTAAAGAAACATTACTATCCCTATTGTTCGATACCATATTCTCTTCCAAGGGGTCCCTAGGGTTAGTCTCTGCCAATTGACCTGCCACTTTCATTTATGTGTACTGGTCCTATTCATCAGACAAGTCATCATCTAAAGCAACCATCAACCTAATCACCATCTCTTGATTACTTCTAGATAATCCATTATCTTCTTCAATGAGATCCAAACCTAGAAACTTAGATAGTTCCTCTATTTCACCCCTCTCCATAGATAATAACTTCAAATCCTGCACCTTGTCATTATTATCCACTGATACTACCTCATTTTGATCCTCCACTAGAGAATTCTGCTCAATTAAAGATAACTCCATATTAACCTCATTCCTCATCTTCTCGGTCTGTTCTAGGATATCTCTAAGGGAGTGTTTGTATTGATCAACACTGATATCTGCAATTTCACCTCCCACCTTATTTCTTTCTACCACCTCCATATCTACCTTAAAGGAATTTGTAGGTAACCCATATTTTCTTCTACCTATTTCTATCAGTCAATCCTCCCCCTTTCTATCTATACTTGCTATTTCCTGATGTTCACGAGAAGTCCATGTTACCACTATCTCTCCCTCCTCTAGCTCCAAAAACCCCTCCTTACCAGTTTTTTTAGCCAAAATCCTCCTTGATTTTTCAAGAATTTAACCTCTACCCCAGCTACTGCTCTCTCGATAGTAAGGTTTTTGCTTACATTTTTGTTTTCTAAAGGGCATTCTTCCCGCACTGGACCATTGTAGAAGACCGGTTGAATAATGTATGAGAATTCTTTTGATCTTACCTCTACTAGTTTTAATTCTGCTATTGAGATATCTATTTTAACCATCATGATAACATCATTTTTAAAAAAATTAACATTCTTCCATTCCTACATATATCCCTAGACTGTTTCCTATCCTTCTAATAATTTCCTCATTTACTAATTCAATTGGTAAATTAAAAAGTAAAACCGCTCTTTCTATTTGAAAATCTACTAATTTTCTAGGGTCAAAGTTTGGTTTCCATTCAATAAAAGTAAAATCCCTACCTTTAAATTTGGGTGATTCATCCTTCAACAATTTATTTCTTAATACCATAGGGCAAACAATGTAAAAAAATACCTTATGATAGAATCATTAATTTTACCTGTTTGAATATTGCCTAGAACCATTTTGCAATCTATTCCGTCACGATGTCAAAGCCGTTCCATCTTGTAATAATCCCATATTTTTGGCATAATCTATGTGTCGTTTCCAGCACTCCTTCCCTGCATTCCATAATTAGGGTTTCCTTAGTTTCATTCAGAGGTGAAAACCATTTTATTACCTTTCATCTTGTGAGGTAGGGTTTTCTTCCATAATTCAGTCCTCTCCTCCCCAGAGTGCCTTGGCAGCCCCCCTAATCTGTCTGAAAACCCCATTTTAGGCGGAGGCTCCATCCTATCAGCATGAGGGTAGGACTAAGTTCTTTCACAACCAGAGCGATAATCCTGAAATGCATTTGCAGGGCTTCTGCTATGTCAACCGAGAACTAGTTTTAGAGAACCTTCCTCTATATCTTGCAGACTTTGGAAACGATTTCGGAGCAAGGGGAGCCAGGGATATATTTGAATTTTTGTCGTTCAGATCTAGGCCTCACCGTCCCTAGATTTACCCTACTTCCTGCCCTCTTTCTCCCTTTAGGTTTAACAGTGAGCCATCCTTCATTCTTCTCTGGTAGAGGAAGGGGAGCCCAGTTCTTACGAAAAGAAGATGAGAAGCCTTGAGACACATATTTTGTTTTGCTAAAGAAGTATAGTTGTTGTCTGTAAATTGAAGAATTTCTATTTTCGCTAAAATCATGGTTTCGTCGATGCAACCATTTCACTTTTTTAGTAATTATTTATTATTTTCTCGAATGCATTTTATTCCATGTAATTCTCTATTTTACTTCTCAAACTTATCCAATTAAAAAATTCTACATTTGCTTCACTTCTTCTTCTTCTCAATTCTCATTCTTTAATATCTTTATAAATACTTACATTCTATTCCAAAAAAAATTAACTAAAGATACATGATAATTTAATTATCAATTATTTGACAACTTTTTTATTTTTATAAATAAATTTTGTCTCTTTTTTATTTAATATTCTCTTTTAAAAATATAATTGATTTCTTTTAAATATGATTATTTTAAATATATTAATCAACATTCATAAATTCTTATACATAGATTTATCTTATCTATTAATCTTTTATTCTATTTTCTTAATATATTTAATTCTAACAATATGTTTTATTTCAATCTTTAATATTTACAATATTCAAATAAATGTCTCTTGTGATTCAATTTAATTTAAAGAGAGAGACTACTTCATAGTCCAAGTCTAGTTCAAAACAATCTTGACCATGAGTAGCATATGCCTCATATGATAAAACTTACATAATTAAACAATAAACAATCCAAGTATTTCATGGCACAACAAACACACCCAACAATGTTGTTAACATCAAAATAGGAAAAATGGAGCGTTTGAGCGGGAGCGAGGGTTTTTCAAATTCTGGTGTTGCAGGGAGTGGAGATGGGGATGAGGAAGACGATCCAGATGGTTTGGCGAGAATTTGGGTGCTGTTTCGAAAACCCAAAGCTTCTCATGACATCCTCTGGTTTGTGCCTGTTGGTTTTAGGCTCTGTGGTGATGGTCAGTTGGCCACTAAGGAAGGCAGGCTTCTCTGTTGTGGATTTGGGGGTTTTGTGTGCCCCTCTTGTTTCTGCGACTTCTCTCAGCCATGTCGGCACCTGCCGCTCTTTGTGTTGGGTTGTGGTGTTTTCGGAGGGGCTTCCTATGATTGGCGGTCTGTTGGCGATGGCTGCTCATCTAATCAGACCTGCGTCGGGCATGCTCTGTTATACCTTGCTGTTGAAGGTGACCCTTTCTACTTGGTCCGTTGTGTCAATGTTGTTCTCTGTTGGCATCCATGTTACTATTGTTCACACCTGTGCAGTGGTTGTTATCAGTGGTTGAAGATCTGTTTGCCACGGCGTGGTGGAAGAGGCGACGTCTCTTCCTGTCCTGCGTGAGGCGCTGGCGTTTGGCTACCCCTTCATGGTGGGTGCTTTTCCTATTTTTTGGTGCTTACGAGTTTTGTAGGTGACCGAGGAGTTTCCTGAACAGAGTCCTTTTGGTGTTTTTGCTTTAGAAAAATGCATGGGCTCTGTTGTCTGTTACCCTATTTTGGATGCCCCTGTGTTGGTGCGCTTGGTGGTGGACGACAACTCTGCTACTTGTTGTGTTTGTCTGTCGTTCCGGTTGTGTGCATCGGTCTTGGCGGGTGTTTTGTGCATTCTGTTCAACCATGCTGAGGTTGTCTCTTTCCTTCTTGAGGGATCTTGTGGGTGCAAGTGGTGTTTGGATGGGGTCTTTTGCCCTGTTACTGTGGAATGGATACCCTGCTACAGTTTGGTGAAGATTGTCTTATACTCTATTTCAAAGAGATTGAGTAGGCTATCTTTTCTGGGTTAGCCTTGACCTCTTGTGTGAATAAGGGGCAGCGGCTATGCAGCCACGAAAATTGTTAACCATACGAAGGAGAGACACTTAGTTTTTTTTTCAAAAGTTTGCAAAAAGCTATATAAAAAAAGTGATTTTCGTGGCTGGATAGCAACTACCGAAGAAGGGGATGGCGGGGTGTGATTCGGTTGCTGATGATTGTTGGGTCGGTTTCGGAAGTATTCTTGTGAAGACAGATTTGTTGCAGTCTGCGATAATTGATGGGGTGCTAATGCTTTTCCTTAATTTGGGCCTAAGAGTTTGGATGGAACTTCTTGATGGGTGGAGATAGTACTCCCATTCTTCATTTGTGGAAGCTGAGATTGAGGGAGGGCATGCTCTCTTCGTGGTTTCAGGTGTGGAGAAAGTGTGGAGACAACCTACATGTGGGGTTGTTCCTATATTAGTTGATGGTGGGTGTCCAAAGTGCAATGGGTGCCTTGCTTGTTATCTCTAGTTCTGAGGAAGTGTGTTGGAAGCCAGCAAATGGGGCTGTTTACCCACTTGTTGATGAGCATGGGCTGGCTTACTGCTCTGTTATTTGGGGATGGATGTTTTACTCTTGGATTACTCTTGTGGTGTTGGGTTGGCAAGCTACTACCAGCTTGTATGGGACTGCAGTTATAGAGGTTTGGCAACTTTTTTGGTTGCCAATCTTGAGATTTGTGGAAGGCTTGAAGACTTTTCCTGACCTGATGGAGAAGGCGAGTTTAATTTGATAGGAGGAGAGCCTGGTTTGGTTGGTTTACTTCTTTCTTCATAGACTCTATGGAGGTGGATGTCATTTATTTTGGTCTATCCATTCCTATCTACTTGGATGGTGGTTTTATTTCCTTTGGTGGCATGTTGTTTTTTATAGTTGGGTGGGGGTTTTTCCTTGACTTTGTGGAGATGGGGGGCATTTAGTTTGCTAGGGGGGGATTTGGTGTGGTTGGCTGACTTCTTCTTCCACAAGTCCTATGGAGGTTGTGGTCGTTTCTTCTGGACCGCCCATTCCTTTTTGCATGGACAACAGTCTAATTTTCTTTGGTGCTAATTGTTTGCTGACAATTTTCAAGGGTGTGCTCTGGTCCTTTGTTTGTGGTTGATTATCGCAGTTGGTTTGGGGGCTTTTCTTGATCTTGTGGCGAAGGGGGGTGTTTAGCATGCTAGGAGGGGGGCCTAGTTTTGTTGGTTGCTTCTCTTTCTTCCTTGATGATGTGTGCAATAGGTTTGGGGGTTATTCTTAACCTTGAGGATGATGATAGTGTGTTGTTGGCCAAGAGATGGGCTTGGTATTTGTGGTTTGCTTCTTTCACGGTTCCAATGGAGGTGGACGAGTCTCCTATCTAGAGGTGGAGACTTTCTTCGTGATTAAGAAGATTTGCAACTCTATGTGAGCTTTCTTGTGTGGATGGTTGGATGGAAGAGGGTTGAACATTTTTCTCCTTGTCTTGTTGATCTATCTCTTAGCTGCTCCAATCGAGGTGGGCTCCTTTGCTATGGAGGTCGAAAGGGGTTTTGTACCTAGGAGGTGGATTTGCAACTGGGGTGATGTTGTTTATTACAAGTTGGCCTTCGTCAACTCAAAGTTTCCCAAGGGGAAGATGTGGGGAACCTTTCCCTACCTCTTTTTTGGAATGTCACATATGGAGGATTATTGGCTGAATATTGTTGGGGGTCTTTGTTGGCCTATGTGTGGCATATGGCCTCTTGTGGCTTTGTGTTCTCCAAGTAGCATTTCTATAGTTGCTAATTGTTGATTGTGTGACATTAGTGGCCTTTTGCTGTAACATGCAGCCAGTGGTTTTGGTTTTGTAAGGGTCAACACCCTTGTTTGCCCGCTTAATTTATCAAAAACAAACACACCCAACAAATACAACATGGAAATATCTATAGCCAATGTATTGTTAATAATCATTCAACAAGTAAAATCTACATAATGCATCACTCAGAATAATAAATTAAAGATCTCCATATATAATTGAGATATTAAACTTCTTTACATACGTAGTAAATCTAACTAATTAGTTGATTTTCTAAGTTTTACTTTCGTACCAAATCCAATCCTTAAATATATAATTGTTTATTGAGTTTGTGCCTAATCACATTGGTTTACCCTAATATTAATTTTGTGGTGGTGGATGGAGTAGAAACAAATACAATATGCAAAAATTATATGAGATATCAAACACAAGTAATTCATTATAATCTTCACTATTGTTTAGCACATCTTTCATTAAACTCTGAATCAGTTACACATGCTTGGAATGCTACAACATTCATTCTCATACATGATCAACTATGCACCAACTTGCACTCAAAATCATTACATTTGCCTCTTTAAATAAAAGTCTTACCATAATTCTCGAAATTACCTAGGCTATTCTAGATCTAGATTGACATTACATTAACAAGACTCAAAATGAATATTTAATATTTTTTCCTATCTAGAAACTTCCTAATTCTTATCTTCCTTCTAGAATACTCTCATTGAATTTTGTACTTCATTTAATTTATAAAAAAATTACATTTTCTAACATAATTATTATTGAATAATTTTGATTTATCATTTATTATCATTTTTTTATTGATAAAAGACTAGAGCCAGGATATAATAATGTATAAAAGTTTGAGATAAACATAATATAATAAACAATAAAAGCTTGGAGATTTCACTCTATGAATATTGAGAGTTTGTAATATCATATTTAAATCCACTACTGAAAAAGACTTCAAAAGTTTCAGCATCAAAGCCAAAATATTAAAAAACTACTAGTATTATAGCACATAAAGAGAAACTAGCCTCCTTTGCTCTTGCTTTTTCTCTTCCTCTTCTTCTCCTTCTCCTTGCCACGTCCAGTCTTGGTTTCCTATCCTCCCTTGAGTCGTTTCCTTTCATGCCCTCTCTTGCTTCCTTTTGCCACATCCGCTTCAGGGTCTATTGTTCTTTCTAGATGGGTAGTCAACATATTTCTTTTGGCTTGAATTCTTGCATGTTCTTGTGGAGACCACATGACTACATGCTCAATGCACCAATTTGGCTCCCATGGTTCAATGTCCTGCGGCGGGGGCCCTTGGGCATCAAAGATTCTTAACAATCCAGCTTCGATATTTCTCAGTTTTGGCAGTCCTTCATTTTTTGCAACCAAGTTATGAAAAATAAGGAAATCCCTGACCCATGTGGGTCCTTCGTTGTGTCTAAGCTTATACAATTTCATCAAGAAATCAATTCCATATCGTATGTCTAGCCTCTTGTAATGGAACATCCTTTGGTCCTCAATTTCCAATATGAGATATCTTACTGGAGGATGACCATTAATGTTTTCTACATCATAGTCCTTGGGTCTCGGAATGGTGAGCACATCATCTATGTTTCTCAGCACCATGGTTATGTCTACAAGAAACACTCGAGGAAAGATTTTTTTGCAAATCCTTTCTGCAACTTTCTTGGTCATACCCACATGAAGCAATATTGCCAGCAACACAACCACTATATCTGTATTGACTCTATATCTATGATTGGCTCTAATGAAGTCGTTCCCTAAGATCCTCATAACCACTTTAACCACCATTATGTGCGGGTCCTGCAAGATTTCTTGCATTCTTCGATCGGTGACAACACCAACAAAGGTGATTTGCCTCTTCGGACTTGCAACCTTAAGCAAAATAGGGGAATTCATATGACTTCTCTAGATACCAGTTCTTTTGTCCTTCCCACCATTAACTGTAACTATTTGTTTTGCTCAAGAATGAAAAGGCCACCTTCAAATAATTAAAATATCACTAGAAGCCACACCAATTTTGAAGTCTATTAAGTGAATTATAATGATGACACATAATGAAGGTGCATATTTTAACCCTAGCAATTCCCTTGACTCCGGCCGTCAAATCAACTCGATGGCTAGTCTATCCAACTATTCAATGCCTAGATACTGGGAGAGAAATTAACATTTTCGCTAGCAAGATTGCTTTTCTAGCTGAAATTAGCAACCAAATCATTAAATGTCCTTTGCCCCGTACTTCCTCACCACCCATAATCTCCATCTTGCATACTTATACCTTTTTTCTGGACTTTGGGAGGCAACCTTGCACAAGAATAGACGCGCATCAAATAATTTGCCTAAGTGAATGGGGAGAGAAGTGACATATTTCCATTCCTAGCTTTTAGAGATATGTCCAAATGCGAAAAGTACACTTTTCAACCCGGAAAATCTTTTTTGATTTGTCAGTTATGCCTAAAAACGGGCTAGGGCTCTACTTCAGTTATTACTAAAAGTGCTATCACATCCTACCATAAATGCCCAAACCTCCCATAATCTTTCTGCCATAACTTTTCTTTCTTCAAAAAATTTGGCCCAACAATTTGAAATTAGAGGTCATATCTGCAATAAAGGCATCCAACTTTATCTCCTTCCCACCTCTTCCTATTTTCTGTTTAGGAGATGAAATATTAAATTGAAAAGACATAAAATGTGATGTAGCATCTCTTAGACAAACTTAACATTCCTTTTTAAACGACTAAAATATTGAAGCTTTCTTTATTATTTGCTAGTACATTGGTTGCAACTTCCACAGTGAATATCTAGATTCATCTTTCTATGTATTTATTTAATTAAATAATATCTAATTCCCATTTTCAATTTCTTCTTTTCTTAGTTACCTCCGCCTAATTTTAGAATAGTAAAGCTCTATTTTAGGGGCTCACCTTTAGAATAGTAAAGCTCTATTTCAATTATTAAGAGTTTTCACATCCTACCATAAATGCCAAAACCTCCCATAATCTTTCCACTATAACTTTTCTTTCTTAAAAAATTTGGCTCAACAATTTGAAATTAGAGGTCATATCCTCAATAAAGACATTCAACTTTATCTCCTTCCCATCTCTTCCTATCTTCTCTCTAGCAAATGAAATATTAAATTGAAAAGACATAAAATGTGATGCTAGATAATCTAGCATCTCTCAACAAACTTAACATTCCTTTTTAAACAACTAAAATATTGAAGCTTTCTTTACTATTTGCTTGTCCTTTGGTTCCAACTTAGGCAGAAAATATCTAGTACTTCTAGATTCATCTTTCTATGTATTTATTTAATTAAATAATATCTAATTCCCATTTTCGATTTCCTCTTTTCTCAGTTATCTCCGCCTCATTTTAGAAACTTCTTTTTCAACCAAGGATCAACCCTGTCTTGAAATAGAAACTTAGGTTGCATTTATCTATTTATTAAATTAAGCATTTCTTTATTTTCCTCTCACCAGTTTGAAATGAAAAACTTCCATTTTCGTCACTGAACTCAGATCTTTCATATCATCTTTTTCTCCTCACAGATTTTTCCTAGAAAAATCTCTTAAAGTCTATATAATCAAGGTGCAAACTTTGCCAGACGAAAATCAATGACTTTTGACTCATAACTTCTATGTAACAGGTTTGTTCCTATCAAGCCAAGTATGCACCTTTGCAGCCCTTTTTTATCCGAGTCAATATGTTCTGTGCATTTTTAAATTTGAGAAAAGTACACACATTCTGAGCGAAAGAAGTATATCATGATATATTTAGTTTTTTTTGCAAAGAGTGCTAGGATTTCTGCTTACAGGGATGTCAATGTAGAATCTTAAAGGGTGGAATCAGAAAGTATACATTAAGCAATTCATCTTGTAGGATTTATTTATCTTTGTTAGCTGCTTTTCCGACTGTAATGCTGAAAGAATTTATAAATTTGTATGACTGACACTTGATAACTTGCTTTTACTTATATAGTTTGCATCTGAATTAGTGGCCGAGTTTAGGAATTGCAAACAGCACACTTGTTTTCAAAGAATATTTGGTCTTCAAAATTTGATTTTTAGGGTTAATGAGTAGAAATTAAATCAGGATTTCTCATAGATAATAATTTTTTTACAGCAATAATATAATGAGAAGAACATTCATAGGAGGGTGTGTATGATGCACTGGATGTACTCATGGCAATGGACAAAAAAGAGATTCAGAGGAAAGGGTCACCTACTTCACATTTGAAAGATATTGAACAGCTGAAGGTTTTTTTTTCTTCCTCTGTTAAATTAGTCCATTTTGTATTTGAATGCAATGATTTATTTGTTATATGTTCTATAAAAGAAGATAAAAGAGATGAGATCTAATACTCCTATAAAATGAAATTTTGCTAACAAAAAAATTTGATGATTACAGGCTGAGCGAGAGCAGGTTATAACTCGGATTAACGAAAAAAGGGCTTATCTACAGAAACTTGAAGAGCAGGTAAACATATGAGTAATTGTAATTACTGCATATCTACATACCCTTTTTTTCTTCTTTCTGAACAATAAACGTACTAAACTATCAAGTTCTTTGTAAATAGTTTCAAGGATAATAAAAGGTCTTTTGTGTATGCTACTTGATGTCTAGTTATTTTGTGGATAATAAAAGGTCTTTTGTGTATGCTACTTGATGTCTGGTTATTTTGTGCCTAAAGATAACAGGACTTGAAAACCTAGTCTTTCGGAATGAAAGGGCATCCAAGTCAGGAAATCATCCTTCTGAAGTTGTGGAATTGCCATTTATATTGGTGAAGGTACTGATTCTAACTCCACTGTTTATTGCTATATGAGCATCTTGACGTCCTCATTTCTTGTGGTTTCCAATTCCCTCGGTATGCAGTAATGTACTCCATTCTTGAAGATTGTGTTGTTTATTGACATTTTCAGTTTTTTAGTTCGAAGTTTACCTCATTTCTTGTACATTTATGAAACATCATTGGGTATCAAATATATTTTTAGTTTCTCATTGGGTTCTTAGACTTTAGTGTTTCATTTATTGAAAACAATTTCAAATAGGTGTGATATGTTTGCAATTTTAGTATTGTTATTATTCAACATCTTAGAATCCAAACCAATCAGATTTGATGTTCTTGCATGCATGATAGACATTAGTTATGATGCTTGATAATATATAGTTGGTTCTAAAAGTAATCTTTTTAAATTTTACATAGATTGTGAAAAACTAATGTTAAGTATGAAAAGATTTCATCTACAAAGCATATATCCTTCAATCTTTATATAGAAAGACAAGAATTTCAAGTAAAAGTTTATAATTATAGTAAATTAAGATCAGAACTATACTCATATTTTATTTTTGCTAATATTGTTGCCCTTTTCATGCCAATTTAGTTGATGTAACTAGGTACAAGAAGTTATTACTTGTAGGTAGTATATAACATAAAGTACTTGTTTCTGGTTGGGTTCATTGTGATTCAATAAGTGTTTCATTGATTGGAAACAATTTCAAAACAATTATGTTATTTTTGCAGTTGAAGCATTTTTATCATCAATATCTCAGAATCTAGAAAAATCAGATGCCCGGTAGGTGTTAGTTATGAAGGTCTTAGTGTAATCTGAAATGTTGATATACAAACGTACATAATTGATTTCTACAACAGCCTTTCAAATTTTATATAGATTGCGGAAAAAACTCTTAGTCAAGGATTAGAAGAAGATTTCATCTGTAGTACTTCAATATTTCTATAAAGAGATGAAAATTGAGAAGATTATCAAATGAAAAATAGTTCATAATCATCATAAATCAAGAGCAGAATTACAGTCATCTCTTGGTTTTGTTGTTAATATTGTTGCCCTTTCCATGGTAATTTAATTGATGTGATTGAAGTACAAAAAGTTAGTACTTGTATGTGGTGTGGCATAAATTACATTGAAAGGGCAATTCGTTTGAATCTCATGAACGGGTGTAATGAATGGGTATGTTTTTATAAAAATGACGTTATCTGTGAAATCATACAGTGATTTTGAGTAGTTTAAGTGCAAAAGAGTAATTCTAAATATGACCCAAGTTTGTAATTGTTGATTTCTCCTCTTAAATGCTAAAGGTTACCTCGAGTACTATATGTTGTTTTGTACTGAGAACTCTAGTAACGAATCATATAAACTCAATGAAATCCCACTGATAAGACCTCGTGTCAATTTACATTTATTAAATTCATGTGCTAGCTGATATTTCTACCATTTGCACAAAGTCAAGTTGTGAATAGATTATTTTCATTTAAATTCGATAGTTTATTACATGCTTTTGTTAGTGATTAAACAGATACCTTCATTTAAAAGTCTACTGTTTTGATTTCATTTTGCTGTGTTTTGCTTAAGCAGACTCATCCTCATGCAACTGTTGACATTGAGATATCAGAAGATATGCAGCTAGCTCACCTTGAATCCAATAGGTAAACTCCCTCATCAATTTCTCTCTGTGCCATGGATATAGCAGTTCACTATATGGGCAAGTTGATTCCTAATCCTATTAATTGCCACTGATATTTTTTATTCTGTATATTGACCCTGTTTCTTGTTGCAGTATGTTTGAGTTACATGATGATGCATGTATACTGAAAGCAATGCAATTTCGCAAAACGTCATAAATCTAATAAGAGAGAAGTAAGTGGATCTGAATTTAATAACGTACACTCACCTTCTCTTAACATGTAGAATATCATCTTGTTATCTTGCTCAAAATAGACATATGATGCTGATTTATTCTCTGGTAGGATCTGTGATTCCTCTCCTGGCCTCGGCATTTGAAAGCACTCATGGGGAACTTCACTTGATGGCCAATGAGTTTGTTGCTCAGCATCTCTGTACAAAGGAGTTCTTACTTTGTTCTTCTCATTTCATTATTGTAAGTTTTATAGGCCTTTCAGCATGTGGGGTGGCCTCCACTGGGAAGAGTACTATATGTAGTGTTGAGTAGTGTATATTACTGTGAAATATTAGACAAACTGGGTTTCTTCATACATCAAACAAGGCTATTTTGGCAGTAGTTTTTAAGAAGACTTCTCTTTTCATTTCATCATTGTAAGTTATATTGCCGTTTAAGCATGGAGGCTGGCTTCCACTGGGAAGACTAATATATTTAGTTGAGTGTGTTAGAATAGTGTACATTATCTTGAAATGAAAAGATGACCTGGAATTCTTCATACATCAAATGGGGCTATTTTGTAGTATTTTTTTAGTAGGCTGCTTTTTTCATTTCATTTGTAAGTTATATGGGTCTTTTGGCATATGGGTCGTTCAGCACACGGGCTGGTCTCTATAGGGAAGAGCAATATATTTTGGTGAGTATTAGAATAGTGCATATTATTATAAAATATAGAGATGAATGAGATTCTTCGTACATCAAATAGGGTTATTTTGCAATACTTTATAATCATCTTCTTCTAATGTATAGATGATTTTAAATGTAAAATTATGTGAAACAAGCATAGACCCATTTAAAAATATATTGGAAGATCAAGGTAAAGAATTAGATTGTAACTATGTGGATATATTATTTAGATAGTATGGTAAATAATAGATTAGAGTTTATATAGGCGTATGTGTATATATGTATATATATGTACATATATAGATTAGAGTTTATATAGGTGTATGTGTATATATGTATATATATGTACACATATAAATTATAATGAAAATTATATATTTGTGTCATTTTTTGTTTAGTTTTAAGTTCATTTTTGGAGTGGTCTAATGGAAATTTAAATGTCAAAAAATAGTGCAATCTTGTACTAATCTAGTCTCTTTCTCTAATACGGTTACAAACCTTGATAGTTACAAACCGTTCACCTACCTCATTTCCCTTTGTACTCCTTTCAGAATTTTGATTACAACTATCATGTAATGTCTTTTCAAACACATTACATTGCAAATTAACAATTAACCCATTTCTTGACATGATTTAAATAATATAAAATTGAAGGTGGAGGTGCCTTTACACCAATAGGTCTCTCCAAGCTCAAAGAATCTATCACATCATGTGGCAAACCAAGTGAAGGAGAAGAATCAAGAATGTCAATCTCCAAAGAAGGTGAAGAAGTATCTCCAACTCCAAGTGTGTTTCTATTATCAAAGAGAAGAGAAATCCCCTCAACTATGTTTCCCAAATCTGCATTATGAGAATCAACAACAAATGCTGAAATGACATCCAAGTAGTCATCACATACTGCAAGATCTGAAGCTCTATGATTATCCCACTGAATATTAGAACCCATGTCTAAATAAGCAGGAGGTGGAGGAGTAGGAAACTCAACACTTGTCTCAAGAAAAAAATAATTCCAGTGTCTAAAGATCTCCTTACATACATAATTCACCCTTGGTAAAGGGGTGTGAACATCATGAATATCATCATTATCAAAAAAATGTGAAAAATAATACAAGCGTGATGCATGGTCAACGAATCCCATAGCTATGACATCCCTAGTCTCCATGTCCCTAATGCATACATAATCAGGAGTGTTCACTCAACAATTTTACCTTGTTCCCCATGAGTAATTTGGTAAATAGAAAGGAGATTAGTGCTCAAGGATGGTACACAAAGAACATCATTAAATGTCCCCTCTCCCATAAGAATATAACCTTTCCCACAAACCCTCATGTATGTGTTGCTCCCCATCAATATATTAGGAGAATTACAAGTCTCAATAGAAGAAAATATACCCATAGAAGATGCCATATGATGTGATGCACCTAAATCAAGAAGCCATTTTCCTTTCTCAGGATGTGTGGAAGCCAAAAGTGCTTTTCCTTTACCTTTATCCTTGGATGATGATGGAGATGTAGAAGTTGCCAAATGTGTAGAGCGAGTAGACATTGATGAGAGAAACTTAATATTGTTCTTTTGAATAATGTGAGTGAGCTCATCAATCTTCTTAGGGAAACATTTATGCTCATCATGTCCTAGCTTTTTACAATATGCACATTTTTCCCTCTTTCTTCTAGATGATTCCTCTCTTGAAGAGGACTTGGATTCAGAAGTATTTTGTAAAGGAGATTCATTACCTTTGTCACGAGGCTTAGGATCCTTATGTTGCTTCTTTCCTTTTCCATTAGAAGCCTTTGAAGTGGATTCATTTGCAAGAAATGCATGACATGTTGAAGGCTTCAATTGACCCATGCATGCCAAATTTTCTTGTTCCCTTATGAGTTGTGCTGCAAATTCATCAAGAGAAGGCAATTTGTATACACTACGAAGAGCATCCATAGTAGAATAGAATGTAGAAACAAAGATTGAATATTCAGGACCTAGCTTGGAAATAATAGAAAATATCAATCCCCTTTAGTAATGCCACAAGTAGAAAGCTCCAATCTAATAGAATTGAACTTAGAGAAAAAAATATTGAATATTATCAAAATCACTAGGATTTAGACCTATGAGCTCCATCTCCAATCTGAATTTTCTCATTCTATTAGGTTTACCAAAGAGTCCCTCCAAGATTATCCAAGCATTATGAGAATGTGTGCAAGATGCAATATAAAATAGAAAATCACGAGAGATAGATTATCTAAGAGAGCCAAGTGCTTTATCCCTTCGATCAAACCATTTTCTCCTTTCTGCAACACCTGTAGCTAGTTTTGGATCCTACCCAAGAGTCATTCTAAGAAATCCAATACTTAAAAAGTGATCAGATACATATTCTTTCCATTCATGATAGCTATATGGAGTGAGGATTTTGAACTTTGAAAAGTCCATAATACAACCAAATAATGTCTGATAACAACTGATCACTCCTTCAAATTACTGATGCAAATCAGAAAATTGAAATCCAAGGATTAACCAAGTGTATACTTAGCCCCAAAAAGTCCTATTTCTAAAAGTGATATTTCCATCCCAAATCACTTAAATCTGATTGTAAATATGGAAAGTAGACAAAAAACCATGCACTTTCAAAAAAAATTCACTTGAAAATGTTACCATATGAGCCCAAACGAAGCACAAGACGTTGCAAAAATTAGGAACAAACAAGAATAGTCATGAAAATCTACAATTTTTTATTAATCTGGCTACCAAAATGCAAAAATCATTCCACCACTAGAAAATTTGGAAAATTCTACCCCAAATTAAAAATATTCTCAAAAAAAGAAGCAAAAATGAGCAAGTTATGGGGGCTTGAAGTTAGGCTGCAAAATAAAAAATTCCAATGGTGAAGGTAGGAAAACTCAAACCAGTGATGAAATCATACTTTAACCTAATTAAACTTGATGGTCGTATGACTATCGTAGAAAAATGCCAGGCACCATTGTTTTGATTAAGTAAAAGCAGGTTTTGAAAGGACCCGAAACCTTGTACAATAACCCGAAAGATATAGAAATAAAAGGCCCAAATACAACAGTGGAGACCACAAACACAATAGAGGGAACTACCAACAAAAACCCCAACCAAGGTACAACTTTCCACAACAAGGGACCTTAAGATTTAAATTTTGAGCCACCCTTGTAGGACCAAAGATTCATATCCAAAGGAGGAACAATAGGCTTTGATTTCTTTCCTTTCACAGTTGACCAGCCATCCTCCAACTTAACAGCATCATTCAGCCAGTCCCTTGAAGAAATAGACGAATGGCCGACCCAAGAAGAATCATCCCTAAACAACACACTCTCCCTAGGAGAAACCTGTTTGGGCGCACCCAAAGAAGCAAGTTGGACAACAGAGACAACAATCTGGACAACAACAGCAGCCAAAACAACATCAGTCTGGACAACAGTAGTAGGCTAGATAGCATAGTCCACTGTCTAGACAACAACAACAGCCATAACATCATCAAAACCTACAAGAACAACCAAATCTGGCCGAGCCAAAATATCACCCATCGAAGCACCGCAACCCTCAGGAGCTAGAACCTCCTGAGAAGAACCCACAACCTACTCACTAACCGCAGTAGCAGATTTATTCACAGTGTAATGCTTCGCAGAGACACCCAACCACCAAGAAGGCGGTCATTTCAATTTTACCTTCTCAGAACCACATCGAGTAGCCACATGGCCAGTTGAATGACATTTCCTGCAACAGAAGGGAATGCCCTCATAATCCAGAGATTGTATCCAAGAGCCCCGAGGGGAGGCCAAACAAATTTTCTCAGGGAGACCCTTCGAAACATCAATCTCAACAAGGATGCGAGAAAAAGTTGAATGAAGGATATCAAAGGTAGCCGAATCCACAATCTGAAAATCTCCAAGAGCATTCCCCACAGTTTCCAAAACAGAATCCAACCATAGATGCATGGGATGATTTAGAAGTCTAACCCAAATAGGGATCCTGTTAAAGGATTTCGAAAGTGGGTTAAAATCCTTATGCCAAGGTTTGGCCATCAGGGGGAATCGCTTATCCTAGTAGAAGCTATAATCACACAAGATAGACTTCCTATCTTTAGCATTACTAAATTTTATAATAAAAAAACCCCTAGTAGCCGGGTAAATTTGAATATCTTCAAATAAGAGCGGCTCCTAGTGATTAGTAATCCAAGCATGAAGAGAAGATAGAGAAGGCCAAAAGCCCCTAAATCTAAAAATAGTAGCATGTGCAGAGAAATCCTCTGCAGTATCAAAAAATTATCTACTACCTCAGAATCAAGCTCAACCCAAATGGGACTACTCATAGTCATAGGGGAAGCCGCTCAGGTCATCTTAATCCTTGCAGAGCGAGAGGGAACAGTCCCATAGAGGCCAACCTCAAAGGTGACTACATCTGCAAAAGATCCAGAGGCACCAAATGCAGAACCACCCATCATAGAAACCCTTCCGCCAGCTGAAGATCCACGAACAACCTGGGCATGAGATATCTTTTGTAACCCTTCCACGAGCAGATCACTCATGGGAGTAGCAGAAACCGATGCCGAATCAGAAGATCCAATTTGAAAACCTTTCATAGGGCACGTGCATGCGTGGGAGAAATGACAGTGGCAGTCATTATTTCTTTTTAGAGGCTCAATCACTTTTTAATTCCTTTAGCTAGGCACCATTGTTTTGATGTGTAGACAACTACCAATTTTAAACTCTTGTGAAGGAATGTGTGGCAACAAATATTGTCTGGTCTGATGACGTAGCTGATGAATAGGCATTCATACAACTGATTGGGTTCCTTGTGTATGTGTCTCTTCTGACATGGGTGTTGACACTACTAATGAGGTGGAACACTGATTGAGCACCGTGTGGCATGCTATCAATGAGCCGCAGACAACTTATTGGGCAGACCGCCGGTGGCTTGCTGGCAGTTTGTTGCCTATCTGATAGTAGCTTGCTGGTGGTTTGTTGGCTGTCTACTGGCAGAGCGCTAGCGAATTGCTAGTGGTTTGCCAGCTATTCACTGGTAGTGGTGGGTCTGGGACTTTAGTTCCATGGGTATGTGCAAGATCATGAGGGGCCAAAAAGTGGCGATGTGAAAAATATTCACTTTTCACTCATCCAAAATCGCATGAAAATGCTTGTTGACTTTTTAGTAGGCCTGGGTGTCAGTACACCTGGGCAAACCTGCCACCAAAGCACATGCCTAATCGGGTACTTGATACCATATCGGGTACCTGATACATGTGGCATAAATTCAAAACCTACGAGCCCTTTGCCTCATTTCTTTTCACATTTTTTCTTGGGAAAATGGCTTGATATATCATATACACGATATATTTTTGGGTATCTGATTTTGGCAACAACAAATTCGACTCCCCAACATATTCGGTAAGTAAATTATTTGTATATTTTGATTATTTTATTTCATTTTCATGCTAAATGTCACTTTTTTTGTTGAAATAGGATTTTGTATTTATATTTGTAATAATATATGAAATCAGATTGAAATTTAGATTTGTTTTTTATTTAATCAAGCATGGCTAACAACAATGAAGAAAATAACCCTCCCGCACCAAATAACGATCCCGAAAACAATCCCCCATGTCAAAACCCTCGATCTTTAGAAGATTTGATACAATATAATTTGAACACAATACGAGGTTTCCAAAACACATATCAAAATATACCTACATTAGGTCCCATGTTTGCCACACTAAATACAATTATTGAAAATATTGACACACTCACGCAACAACATAATGCTGCTCTTCATTGGCATGATGATATGCACACCCAATTTGATGACGGGCTTGACCATGATGGGATTGTGACCCTTAATATAATTAAGGAAGATATAGCCACACTTTTTGTCAATCCTAAAATCGGAATACAAGTTGACCTCAAAAAGCCCAAATTATCAATAAAATGGTGCACAAATGAAGCAATGCGCACACACTTTTGGGATCGCTGGTGGATGGTTTTTGATAAACCACCCCATAGCAATTTGGAGGTCCCATTTTATTTCCTAAAAAAATTGTATGTTGAGTTTGTGCTTGGTCACCATGTTGATTATTGGAGTATAAGGCCCAACATGGGCGTAGGCGAAGGAGCTCCTCAAACTAGGCGATTTGCCCAGCACAAAAAGGCCACTACCTTTGTCCCCCCCACTAATGTTGCACCCCCTCCTCGAGTGTAGCATCCCGATATCATTGCAAAGGCTCCCTCACAAACTATTAGGGCCATTCATTTGCTAAGTGATCAATTGATCACACAGACCAGGTCATTGTTTCCTCCTGGTGTGGATGATGCTGGTGCATCGACATCTCATCGGAGTTCACATGTATGCGAGCCCCATATTTGCATTATATGAAAGAATATGTGCCTTGGACCGCTTACTAATGCTGATACATATCAATATGTTATTGATGAGGAGGATATAGGAGACGCAACTGCAGAGGCTGCAACACCTCATGGAGCATCTACATCTAATGAGAGTGCTCAGGAGGTTTACGCAGAGCCATGGACTCCTGTTGATACGGTAAGAGTAAACATTATAGATAAATTTGTCACATGACTTATTTAATTAATTAATTTAGATTAGTTTTAATGATTGCATGCACTTATGTATATTTTTTTTTTCCATTTATGTTCAGTTGATGACACAGGAGGAGTTGAGACATGTGGATGAGTCCACAGCTTCAGCCATTTCATTTGGCCTTGATGCCTATACGGTATATTATAAATTATGTAACCATTAGTTTTTTTTATATCATTTGGTGTACATGCTTAAATCTCTATCAATTAGAGCAATAAAATTCATACATTTACTAATATATTGTCATCTTTATTGTACTCTTGCAGACTACAACCGATGTCAGTGGGGGGCACGAGGGGGTTCCTTCATCAGGTGTCGACAAAGGAAAGGTAATTAATTATTTAAGATTAATTATGCATGCATATGTATGCCACTTGTGTGTACGTAATAAATATTTTACTTGAATTTATTGTATAGGGTTTGGCTATCGATGATGTTCCGACATGGGTTCGGGAGCCTAGGCTGACAGGCATCTCGATTCGAAGTGATAGTCCAATTGTACGTAGACTTTTACATATTGTCATTTGTATTTTGTAACCAGGGTTGTTAGGATGAAGTAAATTTATATATAATTGACAATCTTTTTACTCTCATAGGTTACTCCTAGTGTGAGGGAGGGCCCACGAGAATCTTTTGTATCTTTGTTGACCCAGCCCACTATTCCAGAGGAGGGATCACCATATGTAAGTTTTAATTTTAGTTCAAATCATGTCCTATTTTTTAGATTTATTACTATATGTTGCACCACTCTACTAATCTAATTATTGCAAATATATATTTATAGGTCAGAGTTGGTATTGTTGGCATGGTCCCTTCGCTACTAAGGACTTATGCTAGGACACCTGATCGTGGTAGGCAACCCGAGAGGCCAGGTACATATATTTGTATTTAGTTATAATTTTAATTAAATTAGTGTTTGAATTATGAATTTATATATATATATATATATATATATATATATATATATATATATATATATATATATATATATATATATATATATATATATATATATATATATATATATATATATATATATATATATATGTATATGTATATATATATATGTACAAATCATATAACGTAAGAAATCTAACTTAGTTTTGAACTCTTTTTTGTTGTAGGATCAATCAGAGCCTAACACTTCTTCAAAGAGGCTACATTTTGATGATCCCCCTACGACATAGGATGTAGTTTTAGTTTTGTGGTCATTTAGAGATGCCACTTGGTACATTTTGAGATGGCATATATGCCACATTGTACACATTGAAATATTGATTTTGTAGACATTTTGAAATGACATGTGCCATATTTGTATATGGAGATACTTTTGATACATTTGATACTTTCTATATATAAAACATGTTCATTTTTATGTTATATTTGCATCATCTTTTGTATACATATTTATTATTCATGTTAATGGAATTGAATGGTGAAGTTATATCTTGTCTATGATTATCATTATGATTTAAATCATATCTTGTTGAAGTTACATTTGTTTTTCTTTACTCTAGAATACCCTGTTCATGGAGCTTATTATGTTTGAGGTTTAACTTCTATAGATTTTCTATGTTCTTATGTTTCATATCATTATATATACTCACTTGAGCCACTTAGTACTACATTGTTTCAATACTATGTATATACTCATTGTGTATATAACTCATCATATTGGGGTTTACTAAATGCACAGAGAAATGTAGCACTTGTGCTGTTAGGTCACTTGGGTCGAGCGTGGTCGTGAGCATTCTGGTGACTCAGTGGGTGGAACAAGGTTGTCACTGGCATTTACCTGACCAACTGGAGCCTATGGAGAAGACGGTTTGATGCAATGTCGGACGGTTTGAAAGATACGCTGCTGACCCGCTTTCAACTAACCCTCACTGCAAGTTTTGGCATCGACTGAGATTGTCTTGCCAAATACAAACAAAGTTGAATCGCCCAAAACTAAGAGAGGTTATTGTAGACCTCAGAAACATGATCCTGTAGCACCTAACGATTTGTTGATACCTCTCACGAGGTCCGAGATATGAGCCTCGAAAGATCGCTACCCAATCGTGCTTAGTGCACCTTGGGGTCACTTGGGTCAAGCGTGGTCGCGAGCGTTCTGGTTAGTCCGTGGGCAGAACAGGGTTGTCACTAGCGTTTACCTAGAAAACCAGAGCTGATGGAGTAGATGATTCGATGCAATGTCAGACGGTTTGAAAGATACGTTGCTGAGCCGCTTTCAACTGACCCTCACTGCAAGTTTTGGCATCGACTGAGATTGTCTTGCCAAATGCAAACGAAGTCTAATCACCCAAAACTAAGAGAGGTTATTGTAGACCTTGAAAACATGATCTTGTAGCACTTGATGGTTTTTTAATACCTCTCATGAGGTTTGAGATATGAGCCCTGGAAGATCGCTACCCAATCATGCTTAGTGCACCTTGGGGTCACTTGGGTCGAGCGTGGTTGCGAGCGTTCTGGTGACTCCATGGGCAGAACAGGCTTGTTACTGGCATTTACTTGGCCAACCAAAGCTGATGGAGTAGACAGTTCAATGCAATGTCAGACAGTTTGAAAGATACACTATTGAGCCGCTTTCAACTGACCCTCACTACAAGTTTTGGCATCAACTGAGATCATCTTGCCAAATGCAAATGAAGTCGAATCACCCAAAACTGAGAGAGGTTATTGTAGACCTTAGAAACATGATCCCCTATCATCCAATGGTTTGTTGATGCCTCTCATGAGGTCCAAGATATGAGCCCCGAAAGATCACTTCCCAATCGTGCTTAGTGCACCTTGGGGTCACTCGGGTCGAGCGTGGTCGTGAGCGTTCCGGTGACTTCGTGGGTGGAACGGGGTTGTCACTAGTGTTTACCTGGCCAACCGAAGTTGATGGACTAGACAGTTTGATGCAATGTTAGACGGTTTGAAAGATACATTGTTGAGCCACTTTCAACTGACCCTCACTGCAAGTTTTGGCATCGACTGAGATCGTCTTACCAAATGCAAACAAAGTCGAATCACCCAAAACTAAGAGAGGTTATTGTAGACCTTAGAAACACAATCCCATAGCACCTAATAGTTTGTCGATACCTCTCACGAGGTCTGAGATATGAGCCCCAAAAGATCGCTGCCCAATCATGCTTAGTGCACCTTGGGGTCACTTGGGTCGAGCGTGGTCGCGAGCATTCTGGTGACTTTGTGGGTGAAACAGGGTTGTCACTGGCATTTACTTAGCCAACCAGAGCCGATGGAGCAAACGGTTTGAAAGATACGTTGCTGAGCCGCTTTAAACTGACCCTCACTGCAAGTTTTGGCATCGACTGAGATCGTCTTGCCAAATGCAAACGAAGTCGAATCGCCCAAAACTGAGAGAGGTTATTGTAGACCCCAGAAACATGATCTCATAGCAATTGATAGTTTGTTGATACCTCTCATGAGGTCCGAGATACGATCCCTGGAAGATCGCTACCCAATCGTGCTTAGTGCACCTTGGGGTCACTTGGGTCGAGCGTGGTCGTGAGTGTTCCAGTGACTCCATGGGAGGAATGGGGTTGTCATTGGCATTTAACCGGCCAACCAGAGTTGATGGAGTAGACGGTTCGATGCAATGTCAGATGGTTTGAAAGATACATTGTTGAGCCGCTTTCAACTGACCCTCACTGCAAGTTTTGGCATCGACTGAGATCGTCTTGCCAAATGCAAACGGAGTCGAATCTCCCAAAATTGAGAGAGGTTATTGTAGACCTCAAAAAATAAATCGTGTAGCACCTAATGGTTTGTCGATACCTCTCACGAGGTCTGAGATACGAGCCCCGAAAGATCACTGCCCAATCATGCTTAGTGCACCTTGGGGTCACTTGGGTCGAGCGTGGTTGCGAGCATTCTGGTGAGTTTATGGGCAGAACAGGGTTGTCACTGGTGTTTACCTGGCCAACCGGAGCTGATGGAACAGATGGTTCGATGCAATGTTAGACGGTTTGAAAGATACACTGCTGAGCCGCTTTCAACTGACCCTCACTGCAAGTTTTGGCATCGACTGAGATCATCTTGCCAAATGCAAACGAAGTGGAATCGCCCAAAACTGAGAGAGGTTATTGTAGACCTCAAAAAAAAAATCCCGTAACACCCAACAGTTTGTCAATACCTCTCATGAGGTCCGAGATATGAGCCTCGGAAGATCGCTGCCCAATCGTGCTTAGTGCACCATGGGGTCACTTGGGTTGAGCGTGGTCGCAAGCATTCCGGTGACTCCATGGGTGGAATGGGGTTGTCACTAGTGTTCATCCGGCAAACTAGAGTCGATGGAGTAGATGGTTCGATGCAGTGTCAGACGGTTTGAAAGATGCATTGTTGAGTCACTTTCAACTGACCCTCACTGCAAGTTTTGGCATCGACTGAGATTGTCTTGCCAAATGCAAACAAAGTCGAATCGCCCAAAATTGAGAGAGGTTATTGTAGACCTCAAAAACACAATCTCGTAGCACCTAATGGTTTGTTGATACCTCTCACGAGGTCCGAGATACGAGCCCCAAAAGATCGCTGCCCAATCGTGCTTAGTGCACCTTGGGGTCACTTGGGTCGAGCATGGTTGCGAGCGTTCCGGTGACTCCATGGGTAGAATGGGGTTGTCACTGGCGTTTACCCAGACAACCAGAGCCAATGGAGTAGATGGTTTGATGCAATGTCAGATGGTTTTAAATATACACTGCTGAGCCGCTTTCAATTAACCCTCACTGCAAGTTTTGGCATCGACTGAGATCATCTTTCCAAATGCAAACGAAGTCGAATTGCCCAAAACTGAGAGAGGTTATTGTAGACTTTGAAAACATGATTTCGTAGCACCTGACGATTTGTCGATACCTCTCACGAGGTCTGAGATATGAGCCCCAGAAGATTTCTGCCCAATTGTGCTTAGTGCACCTTGGGGTCACTTGGGTCGAGCATGGTCGTGAGTGTTCTGATGACTCCGTGGGTGGAACAGGGTTGTCACTGGAATTTAAAATGTCATGAAAGTGAACCACCAACTTATAGTCCACACCATTTTCAGTAATGAAAAAATTTAACCCTTTTACTCTCCTGTGCAAACTCATAAAGCACGTCACTTGTAGACCATAAAACACACAATGCATTATGGTACACTGGGTAGCCTGCAAGCAGTTGTATTTACAGATTGAGTAAGTAGTCCTTGGGAACATGTCTTTGTCTGCAGTGGAAACAATTAGGTTTTCATTTTGAAACAAGAGAAGAACCAAATGGGAAAGCATGCACACTTCTTTTCTTGACCCAATTCCGTTGCAATGACTGTTAGTGGTATGTTTGAAATTTGAACTGTGAAACTAATCATGATTAAGCTTGTGAAATTTGAACTATGAAGCTTATTATGTTTGAGATTTAACTTCTATAGATTGTTTGAAATGATAAAAAATATTATCCTTAAAGCATTAGAAACAACAATCAAACATGTAAGAATTCAAACCATGCAAATGACATAAGTAAATGACATGTAAGATCCCTTCTTAGCACTATTGGCCACCCATACATGATTTTGGTCATAAGTCCTTATCAAGACTTCTAGGAAATTTAACTTTTAAATCAAATTGATTGTTACAAATTGCCATTATAGGATTCAAAAGATCTCAATTAACCATTAAGGATCCTTTTGTCCTTCTATCTCTGATTGGATCCATGGTGACTGTAGGCGTCTTCATAGGTGCTCCTACATAAGTTACAATCCACATACAAAACCAAGTTTATTGACTCAAAATACAATCTAAGAAAGGTGAAATTAATGTATTGAAATTAAGCTTAACGAACTTAGAAAACAATGCACTAAGTTAACTTATTACCTAGTCAAGTGTTCCTGAAGGGTCATCTCTTTGCTTCAGGGTCTCCAATAGTGCTTCATGATCAGCAATACTAATAGTCCAAAGTTCTTTTGTCTTTGGTCTTCCTTGATGCTTTGACAACTTGACATTTGTTGTTATAACAAGGTGTGAATACATGAGAATAGTTTTGTGCTTCTCATAGTCTTCAAATGCGGGAATTCCATTCTTTCTAATCATGTATGTTTGCAGCCATGTTCCCGCAACAACAACTGAACTAGTAGGATATGTGAACCCATCACCATCTGTCATCTATTGTACAAGCTTCTATTTACCTCGTACACAATGTGCTAACCAATAATCTGACCTCTCATCATTCCCCTACAGTGCAACCAATGCAAAAACATCTCCTGGCTTCAGAAGATCTGAAAGATGGTCATACTCAATTGAAGTGTCCATGTCATCATTTCTTATAGAGAGTGTCAAAGATAAAGGAGTTAGATACTGTGGAACCCATGTATCCACCCACTCACTTGACTCACAATGATCCCAATCATACTGAAAACACATGGGGCAAAAACAAGCCAACTCTCATGTCCAAATGGTCCATGTACTACTATTGGAGCTTTGGAATGAATGCATTTTTGAAGAGTCTTTCACTATTTGACAATCCAATCTATCTCCTATAGTTCCCTCCTCAACCAACCAAAAGAATCTACACACCCCCCTGTGACAATGCTAAAGTACACCAATCAACAATAGAACAAGGATCAAGAAGTACAACACCTGAAATCCTCAATTGCTCCTTAACTAGAGATCTCTTCACACACACACCTGCTCCGTCATGCTCCCCTTTCCCATGCCCTGACTCAAAAAAAATCCAAATATGAGGTACACCTCTCTCCACATGCATTCTACACAACCAATAAAACATTCTGGCATTCTTAAATTGACCGGTGCAATTATCCGACCAAATGAGATGCCTGTCCATAACAATACCATTTTCCTACAAGAAGTCAAAATAGTTCTGGAAACAATGTTGAACAAACTCATAAGAGTGAGACCTGTCGTCACTCATATAAAAATGGTACTCTCTCATTATCTTTCGCTCATCTTTTGTGCTATTAGGGGAATGTCTATATGTGATGTGTACAAAAATAGCAACCTGAATGGAATTGTAATATTGAGCTTGAGTCTCATTTTGGGGCTGCAATGTATAGTTCTCCGCAAAGTCTACAACAAATATAATAGTTCCAATGGGGAAAGGGTCCTTACATGTCTTGAATTGTTGATCTAACCATTGAGACCTATGACTATGCCTTGCATACTTGTAAAAAATATTTGTCTTGAAATTTGAGATAAAATCAGCAACATTGTATTCTTTTGCAACTAACTCACATCTAGAGCCTTCACCTCCACTCTTCAATGTATATTTCAATGTTTCATATACCTTTTTTTGGATGAGTTTCTTTCCAAAATTGTGTTCCAAACCCTCATAAAAACATGTTCTAAACTTGGACAAGCCACCACATTTTGAGCACTTGGCATTTAAGAAATCTTTTTTATAAAATAAACAACCATCATCTCTATGACAAAAAAATTGATCTAGCAAGTCTCTTGATGATTTGGGAAGACCACTTGCACCACAATCCTCTAGCATTTCATTATTATGCAAAGTAGAATGAATGAACCGTAATAATTCATGATGCATTGAAAACTCAACATGATATTTGCAACAACATGTATTCCAAATCTTAAGGGGTACACAATAAAATGGCTTCACGGATTCAAAAGACCTTTGTGATATTTTCAATGTTGGATGTGTCTCACAAAAATTTTTATACAACATTGTTTGAATTACCTCCACATAATGTTTAGGATGTGGATTGCAGTCTCGATTGCCAACTCTCAACTTCAAGACATCCTTCACATTTGGTGACACTCTTGAGTTAGCATACCAAAATTGTTGAATTTCATCCTTGACAACATCTGTTAGCTTCTTATCGAAACGTGGATGTCTGGACCACCATAAGCCCATGTATCAATTTGAAGCAGATCATCAAGTCTTTCTCTTCTTGCAAGTTCTCTACCCAAAGTTTTACGGTCTATATTGAAGTCAACACAAGTTTGTCTCATCAAACGAGCCTTTCTCAACTGATGACTTACTAAGGAGGTTGTAATAACCCTCCGAGCAACTCTCTTATTTTTTTCTCTGCTAGTCTTCCCAATGCTATTGAGAGCATTGAAAAGATTCTTCACAACAATGGCATTTCTGTCTATTTTCTTGTTCACACGGATCTTCAATTTCACAAGCATAGGTCTCATATTTTGCATCTTTAACAACTGCACAAAAATTTGACATTGCTCAACTAATGTCCTGTTTCAAAAAAATTGATCATAAAGTCTTGAAGCCCACAACCTAACGGTTCTATGTGACCTCTTTCCTTCCCAATTATTCATAATGTTCTCCTCAATTTCAATTAACCATTTAGGTGTTCTTGAAAGCCCTGAATTTGAAGATTGATTATCTTTATTGCAAGGGACTTCATTTCGCATATAATTTGGAGATGTGTAACGTTCATGTGGTTCTTGTGCAACATTTTCATTCCCCAAGTCTACATTTTCAATCTCCATCTGTACATTTTCATCTTCATTCCATTCATTGTCATTCCCAAAATCTACATTTTCATTCCCCAAGTCTACATTTTCATTCTCCATCTCTACATTTTCATCTTCACTCCATACATTGTTATTCACAAAATTAATTTCCATATTATTTTCAAATTCAACATCCTCTTCACTTACAACTACATTTACGGGGTCACCTTGATTAATGTTTAACATACCTTCTCTCCTTCTTCGGTGATTTTCCCTATCTTTTTCCCTATATGCTTGAATTTCTTCATTTGTCAACTTTCTCTTCCGTTTAGCCTTTCGACGACTGTTGCTTCCCATGGTGAGACCACAAGTTGACAAAACAAAAAAATGGGACCCAAATCACATTTTTTTCCTGCAACCCATGAAAAAGTCTGAAATCTTGTGTTTGTCTGGTATGTGGGGACAGGGAATATTTTGGTCAAATATGACCAGTCAAAAATCGGGTACCCAATATGTCCAGGCAGATGAAAAAAGGGTAGGAGCAAATGAAAAAATTAAACTTTTACATATAAAATGGGGTATATAATATATAAAATGTATATTATATATATACTAGAATGTATTATATACTAATATATATATATATATATATATATAAGAGGCATATGATATATATATAATGTATATTATATATACTAATGTATTATATGTACTAATGTATTCTATACAAATGTATATAATATATATAATATATTATATATACTAATACATATTATATATACTAATGTATATAATATATATATATAATACATATTATATATATATATAATGTATTTGATAAGGCGTATTAGGACCCCTTGTAATTTCGGCGATCTGACTATACTGAATAAGTCTATCCTAGAAACTAGTACTAGGACCCCTAGGAAGTCCCCATGACCCCTTTTGACACATTTGAATGCTCAAGTGTGTCCGAAGGGCTCATAGAGCCCCTTAGGACACACTTGACCATTCTAATGTGTCAAAAGGGGTCACGGGGACTTCCTAGGGGTCATCCTAATGCGCGATAAGGCCTACTAGGACCCCTAGGAAGTCCCCGTGACCCCTTTTGACACATTTGAATGCTCAAGTGTGTCCGAAGGCATTGTAGGACCCCTTAGGACACACTTGAGCATTCTAATGCGTCAAAAGGGGTCACAGGGACTTCCTAGGGGTCCTAACGCATGATAAGGCGTACTAGGACCCCTAAGAAGTCCTCATGACCGCTTGACACATTTAAATGCTCAAGTGTGTATGAAGGTGTCGTAGGACCCCTTAGGACACACTTGAGCATTCTAATGTGTCAAAAGGGGTCACGAGGACTTCCTAGGGGTCCTAACACGTGATAAGACCTATTAGGACCCCTAGGAAGTCCCCATGACCCCTTTTGAAACATTTGAACGCTCAAGTGTGTTTGAAGGTGTCGTAGGAACCCTTAGGACACACTTGAGCATTCTAATGTGTCAAAAGGGGTCACAGGGACTTCCTAGGGGTCCTAACGCATGATAAGACCTATTAGGACCCCTAAGAAGTCCCCATGACCCCTTTTGACACATTTGAATGCTCAAGTGTGTCCGAAGGCATCGTAGGACCCCTTAGGAAACACTTGAGCATTCCAATGTGTCCACAGGGGTCACGGGGCTTCTTAAGGGTCCTAACGCATGATAAGGCATACTAGGACCCATAGGAAGTCCCCATGACCCCTTTTGACATATTTGAATGCTCAAGTGTGTCTGAAGGCGTCGTAGGACCCCTTAGAACACACTTGAGCATTCTAATGTGTCCATAAGGGTCACGGGGACTTTCTAGGGATCTTAACATGTGATAAGGCATACTAGGACCCCTAGGAAGTCCCCATGACTCCTTTTGACATATTTGAATGCTCAAGTGTGTTTGAAGGTGTCATAGGACCCATTAGGATGCACTTGAGCATTCTAATGTGTCAAAAGGGGTCACGGGGACTTCCTAGGGGTCCTAACACACGATAAGGCCTACTAGGACCCTTAGGAAGTCCCCATGACCACTTTTGACATATTTGAATGCTCAAGTGTGTCCAAAGGGGCCGTTGGACCCTTTAGGACACACTTGAGCATTCCAATGTGTCAAAAGAGGTCATGGGGACTTCGTAGGGTTTCTAACGTGTGATAAGGCCTACTAGGACCCCTAGGAAGTCCTCATGACCCCTTTTGACACATTTGAATGCTCAAGTGTGGCAGAAGGTGTCGTAGGACCCCTTAGGACATACTTGAGCATTCTAATGTGTCAAAAGGGGTCACGGGGACTTCCTAGGGGTCCTAACATGTGATAAGGCATACTAGGACCCCTAGGAAGTCCTCATGACCCCTTTTGACACATTTGAATGTTCAAGTGTGTCTAAAGGCATCGTAGGACCCCTTAGGACACACTTGAGCATTCTAATGTGTCAAAAGGGGTCACAGGGACTTCCTAGGGGTCCTAATGCACAATAAGGCCTATTAGGACCCCTAGGAAGTCTCCATGACCCCTTTTGACACATTTGAACACTCAAGTGTGTTCAAAGGTGTCGTAGGACCCCTTAAGACACACTTGAGCATTCTAATGTGTCCACAAGGGTCATAGGGACTTCCTAGGGGTCCTAACGTGTGATAAGGCGTACTAGGACCCCTAGGAAGTCCCCATGACCCCTTTTGACATATTTGAATGCTCAAGTGTGTCCGAAGGTGTTGTAGGACCCCTTAGAACACACTTGAGCATTCCAATGTGTCTACAGGGGTCACAGGGACTTCCTGGGGGTCCTAATGTGTGATAAGGTGTACGAAGACCCCTAGGAAGTCCCCATGACCACTTTTGACATATTTGAACACTCAAGTGTGTCTGAAGGCATCGTAGAACCCCTTACGACACACTTGAGCATTGTAATGTGTCAAAAAGGGTCATGGGGACTTCCTAGGGGTCCTAACGTGCGATAAGACCTACTAGGACACCTAGGAAGTCCCCATGACCCCTTTTGACACATTTGAATTCTCAAGAGTGTTCGAAGGGGTCGTAGGACTCCTTAGGACACACTTAAGCATTCCAATGTGTCAAAAAGGGTCACGGGACTTCCTAGGGGTCCTAACATGTGATAAGGTCTACTAGGACCCCTAGGAAGTCCTCATGACCCCTTTTGACACATTTGAATCCTCAAGTGTGTGCAAAGGCATCGTAGGACCCCTTAGGACACACTTGAGCATTCTAATGTGTCAAAAGGGGTCATGGGGACTTCCTAGGGGTCCTAACACGTGATAAGGCCTAGTAGGACCCCTAGGAAGTCCCCATGATCCCTTTTGACACATTTGAATGCTCAAGTGTGTCCGAAGGGGCTGTAGGACCCCTTAGGACACACTTGAGTGTTCTAATGTGTCAAAACGGGTCACAGGGACTTCCTAGGGGTCCTAACATGTGATAAGGCCTATTAGGACCCCTAGGAAGTCCCCATGACCCCTTTTGACATATTTGAATGCTCAAGTGTGTCCGAAGGGGCCGTAGGGCCCCTTAGGACACACTTGACCGTACTAATGTGTCAAAAGGGGTCACGACAACTTCTTAGGGGTCCTAACGCGTGATAAGACCTACTAGGACCCATAGGAAGTCCCCATAACCCCTTTTGAAACATTTGAACACTCAAGTGTGTCTGAAGGCATCGTAGGACCCCTTAGGACACACTTGAGCATTCTAATGTGTCAAAAAGGGTCACGGGGACTTCCTGGGGGTCCTAACGCGTGATAAGGCATACTTAGACCCCTAGGAAGTCCTCCTGACCCCTTTTGACACATTTGAATGCTCAAGTGTGTCTGAAGGCATCGTAAGACCCCTTGGGACACACTTGAGCGTTCTAACGTGTCAAAAGGGGTCACGGGGACTTCCTAGGGGTCCTAACGTGTGATAAGGCCTATTATGATCCCTAGGAAGTTCTGATGACCATTTTTGACACATTTGAATGCTCAAGTGTGTCAGAAGGCGTCCCAGGACCCCTTAGGACACACTTGAGCGTTCTAATGTGTCAAAAGGGGTCATGGGGACTTCCTAGGGGTCCTAACGCGTGATAAGGCCTAGTAGGACCCCTAGGAAGTCCACATGACCCCTTTTGAAACATTTGAATCATAGTAATTTTTAGTGGCTAATATTCGCCAATTGGCTAATTTTGGAAATTTTAGAATCCAAATTTGGCTAATAATTCAAGAATTAAGGCAAACTAAATCACCACATTTTTACAAAATTTTGATTTAGAAATATTTAAATCGTAAAATAATTTATTTTATAAAAAACTTGAACTCGAAAATTCGCCACAATATTTGATACATGATTAGATTTGATTCACCAAAATTTTATAAGTTATTATAGAAATTTAAATTAATTCTCGAATAATATATCATGATTATTAGTTACTGTAGGGATCCATCACCAACTTTTAGTTTCCATTATTGACTTAAAGTATAATCTAGTGACCCTCATTATATTCTATGAGGTAAAAATGTTACTATTTGGTTTGTAATGCTGATGGGAGCTAAAATTTCTTTCGGATTGTTGATCTCAATATAATTCAATGGTCTTTAATAAATTTTGTGCCCCATTAGTATTTAAAAATATCGATACATTTGCCTCGCACAATACAATGAGGTTATTAGATTATGTTTTAAATAAATGGTAGAAATTGATTATTACAGAGTCTATTCCTTAAACCCATCAAAGATTTCCACATTAAGCCTATTAATTTTCTATAAGAATTCTTTTTTTTAAATAGAAGTATTCACCATGGTGATTAATTTATTTATTTTTATTGTTTAAGACTCACCAATATTTTCTACAAAAAAAATGTTATTAAAAAATAATCGCCAATAAGAATACTTTTAAAAAAAAATTGAGAGATTCACCAATAGAAATTAATTTTTTTTTCAAGAAAATGAAAGATTCGCCAAGATTTTATATCTTTTTTAAGAGGGGGGTTTCTTAAAGTTTACCCTAATTTGAATGCTCAAGTGTGTTCGAAGGTGTCGTAGGACCCCTTAGGACACACTTGAGAGTTCTAATGTGTCAAAAGGGGTCACATAGACTTCCTAGGGGTCCTAACGCATGATAGGGCCTATTAGGACCCCTAGGAAGTCCCCATGACCCCTTTTGACACATTTGAATGCTCAAGTGTGTCCGAAGGGGCCGTAGGGCCCCTTAGGACACACTTGACCGTACTAATGTGTCAAAAGGGGTCACGATGACTTCTTAGGGGTCCTAACACGTGATAAGGCCTACTAGGACCCATAGGAAGTCCCCATGACCCCTTTTGACACATTTGAATGCTCAAGTGTGCTAGGACCCCTTAGGACACACTTGAGCGTTCTAATGTGTCAAAAGGGAGTCACGGGGACTTCCTAGGGGTCCTAATGCACGATAAGGCCTACTAGGACCCCTAGGAAGTCCCCATGACCCCTTTTGACACTTTTGAATGCTCAAGTGTGTCTGAAGGTGTCGTAGGACCCCTTAGGACACACTTGAGCATTCTAATGTGTCAAAAGGGGTCACAGGGACTTCCTAGGGGTCCTAACACGTGATAAGGCATACTAGGACCCCTAGGAAGTCCTCATGACCCCTTTTGACACATTTGAATGCTCAAGTGTGTTCGAAGGCGTTGTAGGACCCCTTAGGACACACTTGAGCATCCTAATGTGTCAAAAGGGGTCACGGGGACTTCCTAGGGGTCCTAACATGCGATAAGGTCTACTATGACCCCTAGAAAGTCCCTATGACCCCTTTTGACACATTAGAATACTGAAGTGTGTCCTAAGGGGTCATAGGACCCCTTAGGACACACTTGAGCATTCTAATGTGTCAAAATGGGTCACAGGGACTTCCTAGGGGTCCTAACGCGTGATAAGGCCTATTAGGACCCCTAGGAAGTCCCCATGACCCCTTTTGACACATTTGAATGCTCAAGTGTGTCTGAAGGGGTTGTAGGGCCCCTTAGGACACACTTGACCATTCTAATGTGTCAAAAGGGGTCACGGGGACTTCCTAGGGGTCCTAACGTGTGATAAGGCCTACGAGGACCCCTAGGAAGTCCCCATGACCCCTTTTGACACATTTGAACGCTCAAGTGTGTCTGAAGGCATCGTAGGATCCCTTAGGACACACTTGAGTGTTCTAATGTGGTAAAAGGGGTCACGAGGACTTCCTAGGGGTCCTAACGCACGATAAGGCCTACTAGGACCCCTAGGAAGTCCCCATGACCCCTTTTGACACATTTGAATGCTCAAGTGTGTCTTAAGGGGCCGTAGGACCCCTTAGGACACACTTGAGCATTCCAATGTGTCCACACAAGACATAGGGACTTCCAAGGGGTCCTAACATGTGATAAGGCGTACTAGGACCCCTAGGAAGTCATATTATTTTCATGCATTACTTCATTAATGTCTGCATTGGGAGGAAGATTATAATTTCCATATTTTTGCAAGCCCTGAAATATTTTCATCATCATCACTCTCCGCCTCCACTCTCTCAATTTATCTCTCTCCCTCTTTGTTGCACTCAGCTTAGCCATCCTTACCTACTCTTTAACATAGATTCTCCAAAATTTGTAAAATCCTTACCCGCTGTCAAATCCTGGCCTATGTCGTGCAAAATGAGCAAAGCAAGTGAAATGAAAGGGAAGTATGGATCAAATAGCGAAGGTGCATCAAATCGGATCAATATCATAATATATGTAGAAAATATTGTTACAGACAAAAATATTTGTATAAATTAATGGGAAAGAGTGGGAAGAGCTTCTTGGACCCATGATAGAAACTATTAAGGAATTGCATGATATATTACTCAATGGTGCAAGGAATATTATTGATGAACATGGGATTGCAACTACATCTATTCAATATACAAAGGAAGATATAGAAAATCTTCTTAATAGAGAGATTAATATGAGAGAAAAGGACATTTCAGAAGAAAATGGTTATCTTGGTGCCATCCAAGGTATGCCAATTACTCAGGATGAAGAGACAAAGTCCACAGTTAATGGGGGAAGAGCTTCTTGGATCCATGATAGAAGTTACAGATAAGGAGGAAGAGCTAGGAAGGGGAAAACAACAAAGGAAAGAAGTAAGATATGCATGTGTGAGCCTATGTCAGATGATGATGATGAGTACTCACCATTTGCTAGTATTCGATAATGATGATACTCACCATGATGATGATTATAAGTACTCATGATGATGATGATAAGTACTCATGATGATGATGAGTATTTACCATGATGATGATTATTTAAGTTTGCCTTGCTCCTTATTGATTAATATTGTAATGAATTGGTTATCCTTCCCCTTCTCTCTCTCTCTGTCTCTCCCTCCTTCTCACCTTCTCACTCTCTCTCTTCCTCTCTCAGCCCTCGCCACCTTCTCACTCTCTCTCTTCCTCAATGGCCGCCCATGAATTTTTTAAATGGCTAATTGATTTCCTTTTCTTCTTTCAATGGCCATCGATGATTTTTCTGCAATCTTCCAACCTTTCGTACATAGTTGTAAAATACACATTAATATATATTATATACATATAAAATAATATGTAATATATGATATATAATGTAACATTTAATATTAATATATATATTAAGTAATAATATTTAATGTAAAATGTATATTATATAATATTTAATATATAATTGATATTATATAATATTTAATATATATAATATATAATCTAATATATAGTTTTTGATATATAATATATAATCTAATCTAATATAGGATGGAGAAAGGGGAGGGAAAAGTGAAAAATCAAAATTTTGTTGGCCTTTTCGGGTACCTGAAAATATTAGGTACACAAAAATATCAGGTCGGGTACTTGATTAGGCTCGGTATTGCTTTGTGCACCAAACCTACATAGTCAACTATTGAAATGTCTCAAAAATGTGTTTTTCCCCTATTTCTTTGAGTTCCAGACTTCGACCATGTAGCTGATGACTTTTTTTTCACCCAAATTTGATGAAACGAAAAGGGTATCTTAAGGAGATTATCAGCTTTTTATCGATATAATTGCTATCAAATTTTGAATTCGGTAAGTAATTATTAGTTATTTTCTAATTGAGTTACCTCTAAAGTGCTGATTTATATACTGATTGAAAAACAACTATAACTTTCAGACAGTATAACATTTTTGAAATCCAAAAAATGCATCACATTCTATGCTTCACCTACTATAAGGAATTTTTTTTTTTTTTGAATTTTGTAAAGTTTTGAATGAGTTAAGGTGGTCAGACAAGGGGAGTTTTTTTTATTCTGAAAATGTTGTAGCAAAAAATTCATAATTAATTATTTTTTTGGAATAAAATTACAAAAAAATATGTGTCACATCTGAGCATGAGTCTACTACTTATATATAAAATCTTATAATAAAATATTATCATTTGATTATGATTAAGGTGGTCAGACATACACCAACTTCTTATTTTTTTCCTGAAATTTTTGTACTGCTGCATTGAAATCTATACTTTTCACCAATCATACTAACTTTTTTTCAAAAAAGGCCTAGTAGTTTAGAAACTACATTCAATTTTCTACAGATTCTATTCTTACAACTTTTTGATATTAGTTTGATAGCTAGTTGAAATTTTCATGTCAAGTTGACTAACCCTGATTTGCTGATTTTTCATTGCCACTTAAGGGCATAGTTTGGCCCCTCATGATCTTGCACATACCCCCATATTCATTGTGTGGAGGGTTTAAACCCTTTTTTTATATGTGAACAAGTGCCTATGAATGTAAAGCCAAGGTGTTGAGTATTGTGAAGATGACTGGCTTTGGAGCCTTCTCTGACTATGATTTGACCTCTTCTTGCTTCATGTATGCCCTTTGACAAACATAGAGAAAAGGGTCTCTGATCCCAAATTTTGCCACAAGATATTCGAAAAGAAAACAAATTCTATGAATAAACATAATAAAAAATAATTTTTTTTTATTCAAATCACACCACAGATGAGCAAATCAAGTCTTATGCCTTGGTCTGCAAAAATAATTGCCTCAATTTTGAATTTTGTCTAACATGGGCAAATTTATAGTTAATTTTTACTAAAATAACCTCCTGGATGTAATGGCGATGTCCAAATTGTAGATTTCACTTCTTAAGAAGAGATCCTCTGATGTAGGGGCATCCAAGGTTTAGGCCAGGCATTCTGTGTCCTCGGTGAAACTGCATTGGGTGTTTGTGTTTTGGTCGATTTTACTCGGTTGTAGCCTTGACCGACGGTCTCAGTCATTGAAGGAAGCTCGGTCACTAAAGGAACTCAGTAGTCTCTGGCACTCGGTGAAATTATTTCTCGATCATGCCTGCGGTGCTCGGTCTATTGGTGTTCGACGATGCCTGGTGTGCTCGGTAATTTTACTGTCGCTCGATAGTTCTGACTTATTGACTGGAGTTCTGTGTGATTTGTTGAGCCGATTTGGTGAATTAATTGTTGGTAGCCATTGTCTTGGGCCGACATGTAGAATTAAATGTTTGTATATATTTGTAAGTTGACTTGTATGACATTTAATTATTTATTTTGGGGAGTTAAGGGTTTCATCCAGCCGACTTGTGGCTGATGATTAGTATTTAAGGAAGGTTTGGGTAGATGTTTAGGGAAGAAGATAAGATTCCATTTTGTATATAACTTGGTCATAGCAACAATTTGACACTCTTTCTCTATATAGAAGTACTATTCTTTATATATTGGTTACATGTGCTACATGAATATAAAGAAATGGTCACCTATGGTAACACTCTTTCTATTTTGGGATCAAGACTATTTTGTGTCTTCTAATTTATTATCTTGGCGTTTACAAATTAATCTCTTTCTATTTTGGGATCAAGGTTGTTTTGTTGGATCCCTTTATATGTTTTAAAGCCATAAGGATTACTAATTTATGATCTTGTTAGTTAGGAAGTCAAATTGAATTGATGTTTTATGACTGGAAGGTATCTCAAAAATCATGGCAACATTAGCAGCATGAATTCAATCAACAAGGGCAACATTCTACACCCCTACCTTGATCATTGTCGACATCTACAGTAGGATCCTTAGGACAATAAACATTGTAACTTAAGTGCTTGCTAATTAACTACAAATCTAAATTGAATATTATCAGTCAAAATAGGAAATTTTTAACTTGGTGGAGGAAAGGCTTTGAATAATAAGCATGGGGCTATCACTAGAAAAAAATGAGTAATTGTGGGGCATGTAGAAAGTGCAAAGAAAACAAAGAGGCACAACCACTAGGAAAGTACTATAGTGAAAAGTGTATTATTGAATAAAAATATAAAGCATTAACATGGAATCTAGAAAATGTGAACAAACTTAGAAATGTAACAAAAGCTTGTGATAAGAAGAAGTTCAAAGAAATTTGAGTGTCCCCAATATAAAAGGTCTCTTTGAACAAATTGTTCCTGACTACAGTTTTCATGACTTGCGATTTTATTCAAAAACTAGTAGTCAACATAAGATATGAGTCCCATATTCTCTTAGCAAGCAACGAGCGACAATAAGTACCATTTTTTTGTACCTTGGATCTTGTGGTGGATAGGGAGAATTATGACATGGAGATGGAGGGATGATGAGATCTTGTGGTGGAGTTCAAAGAGGATTATGACATGGGGACAAAGGGTTGATAAGATGTTGCGGTGGACATGGAGGATTACTTTGATCTTGACATGGAATAGGATCAATAAATGGAGTATAAGGGACATCATGGTCTTGCTAAGAAGGTGGATTATGAATGAGACTCATAGGAATGGTTTTATCTTGAAATGGAAGGGGATCATCATATGATATTATCTCAGGTAGATTAATTTAATAGGACTATATTAATTTCTTCAAGATGTTATGTAGAGTGGGGGTCCTTGCAAAACCTTGGTTCAATGCTTGGTTCAATCGAGGATTTTCCCTAGGAGCGATGTTGTTAACATTCCAGACATTTTGTGATGGTTGGGTTTGTTGGACATCTGCTAGTCAATATGGTGCATCATCATAAGTTTCTATGGATATGGAATCTTGGTCAAATATTGGATGGGATTGAACATTCTTGGTATCCTGATCTGAACCAATTTTATGATTTGTTTCTTTATACTTTAGATTATCCTCTTGACATGGGGTATAAGTTTGGATATGTATGGTGGGTTCTTGAAATGACTCGATGCTTGGACATGATGGGAATGGAATTTGATTGGGACTCATTGGAGTAGTTTTTCTTGATAATGGAGCATATGGAGGCATTGGATCTAAGACTGTTGAATTTTAGAAGGGATTTCCATTAAAGAATGGATTAGATGGGATTTGTCTTGTGGATAGCCCTTGTGGGTAGACTAGAAATGTTTCATTGTTGGATGCATTTCTAGTTGGAGATAGTGTGGAGGAAGAAATGGAGGGAGATATGTAAGTTTCTTGTGGGACATTTCTCGACATAGGTATATGATTTTGATCATGTTTGGGAATAGTGTCTTGACACATGTCTAACTTCTCATATAGAAATTTAACATAATTCAAACACAATATGAAATCACGAGAATCCATCTGATGTTTTTCTCTTTGTGACCTTGTGATTGACATGCATGAAAGAATGAGACTAAGGTATATGCAATCTAAGAATAAGGTATATGCAAGATAACTAGGTTAGGACTTTAATTTTTTTCTGATTTTTTTGGATTTTGACAATGCAAAGGCAATAAGGGAAATGATAGTAAGGGAAATGACAATAAGGAAAACAATTCTTTTTTGGATTTTTCTTATGACTTTGGGATGTTAATACAAACTATGAATAAACAACTAGAATGATGCCTAAGGTAAGTATTGTTTCCTAAGAGAGATTGTAAAACTTTGAAGGTAAACCCTCTAATAAAAGACTTGAAATGATATTGATGACTATCTTGACTTCAAAAGTAGAAAAAAAATAGTGACAATTCTAATAATGATGTCTATGAATGAGATAAATGTTGACGAAAATGATAAGTGCCTAAGAAAAGGCAAGTAGAAAAAGATTATAATTGAAATTTAAACAAAGTCAAGATAATACATGAGACCACTATAGGAATATCCTAAGAAAATGAACCTTGTAATTTGACAAATGACTCTAGGAAGTGTCATACTTGACCCTAGGATATGAAAGCTACATGTTTTTTGGGATTTTGAGACTAAAATGATGACTATGCAAGGTTATAAACTCTAAATGTAAGAATGACACTAAAATGTAGGATATGAACTTCTAATATGAAAGGGTATGCCAATCACAAAAAAATTGGGACAAATGACCAATGATGTGTGTAGAATCCATGATGTTTTGTTGATCTGTGTAGCACAATGTTTAGGACAAGTTATGAAGATGTACAAATACAAAAAACTCACACTCGATATATAGTTGCAAGAATGACTGAAAAGAGATGATCTGTAAATGTTCAACAATTTTTCAAGCTGCAAGTTTTCACGTGGTCTATCACAATGAAAAAAAAAGACAAGCAATCTAACCTAAGGTCAATGGCTTCAATTGTGATATTATAGGCCCATTGTTTTGATGCTCGTTAGCTCATACAACCACGTTACACTACTAGAACATGAAATTCCTCTTGTAGGTGCTCATATTTTTGCCATTTTCTAGGTATTATTTTGTGCTAATGAAGATCTGTTTCACTAACACAATACCTTAGGGCACATATGATGGAGATCTTGGGGGGAGATTCTTCCCTCCACTTGCCCTATAATTAGATAATGATTCAGAGGTGAATCAAGTGGCCTCTAGTTAACAAGGTTTTAGTTAGATCTGTGGTGTCTCTGTAATCAATTTGTACGTGTGTGAGACACTTAAGTCTCTAGTTGACCATGTTGGCTCCTTAGGAGCTATTCACTTGGTCCAAGCTATCATCAACACACCTCATCCAAGCTCATGGAGATAAGACCAGAGTTTCTTAGAGTCTTGTTTCTATACCAATAAGAAGGATTTACTAGTTTAAGGTCGTCCTCTATTGTGTTAAGCACACCCCCAGATAGGCCTCTCTAGAAAAGAAAATGGCTTTTTACTCTAATAGAATGTGCAAGCACACCAAACACCCAAAATACATGGTTAATCAAATTAAGCACCAAAAAGTCAAATGTTAACTATTCTACCAATCATCCATACAAGCACAAGGGTTCATTTTTTAAGCACCATACCAGATGAGATTTGCCTTTCAATTTTAATCCACCAATCAAATATATTTTTCCTTGTTTAATTTTAATGTAGCAATTGGAAGTGTACTTTTCTTGTTCAACTCTTAACCCCACATCAATTTTAAGGACCAAATTGAAAGATGAATTTGTGATGTGTGTTCATATACTATTCATTTTAGGTGCACTAAAAGAAAAATGATTAATTTTAGATGAGCAAAATTAACACTATCTCAACACCACAAACTAACAAACAAAAAGGTTAGTATAAAAAAGTCCTACTACGTTTCGAATCAATATGATAGATGTGTCATTGGAAACCATAAAGTGCATAGTTGGAAACCATAAAGTGTGTTGCTAGAAACCCTAAAGTGTGTTGCTATAAACCATAAAGTACATCATTGGAAACCATAAAGAGCATTGTTGGAAACTATAAAACACATCATTAAAAACCATAAAGTGTGTCATTGGAAGGTGTTAAGTGCTTCATTGGAAACCATAAAGTGTATCACTGGAAACCCTAAAGCGTGTCACGAGAAACCATAAAGTGTATCGTTGGAAACCAAAAAGTGCATTGTTGGAAACCATAAAGTGCGTCTTTGCATTTAAATGAGTGTGTCGATTCGACTTGTGCTTGCACATTATGAAAAAAATCAGATTTTGGAAGTTGGGTGCTTCACATTGGGTTCACCATTTGTAATTGGGGTAATTTAGTAGTCGTAGGCCTACAATAACAATAAGATATCAACCACATCAAGATTGTTAATAGTAGTTAGTATCCTAATATCAAAAGAGGAAATGAAAGTAAGAGAATGCATGCACAAAATCAAGATGTTATAATCAAATAACAAAAAAAACATATGCAATCCCATAATTCCTCCTTTGTTGTTCTCCTTATTTCAATATTGGGCTCTCAGTTTCAAGCTCAAAGTGTGATAGCATAAGAATTCAAAGCATCAATGGTTTCATATATTTCTCATGAATGTGGTTGTAAATTGAGAGAAGTAGCTCTCTATTTATAAGAATTTCAGGGTTCCAATCAAGATTCCTTGATTGATGGGATTGATTATCTATGATTGAAGAGTTAAACTTAGAGGAGTTCAACTCACTTAGTTGCCTTGTTAGCAGATTTGATTGATATGTTAGTTTAATAGATTGAAGAGTTGACCAAATAGATTGATTAACCAAGAGAGAGATTTGTGGAGTTAGAAAGTGTGATTGATCAATTTAATTGAAACTTAGTATGAGTTAGAATTGGAGGGATAAATATGATTTAATTAAATAAAAGAATTCATTTATTTGCACATGGGGGAATATCAATAAATAATTAATCTTATTTATTTATGAGAGGAAAATTAGTTTAATTAAACTAAATATCATTTATTTAATTATGAGTGGGAATATGATTTATATAATTATTATAAGTGGATAATAATCACAAAGAGGGAATATTAATTAAACAACATAATTATTTAATTAATTTAAGTGACATAGGGAGAAATTAAATAAGAATAATTATTTAATTATTTTATAATAGAATGATTAATGAAATGTTGATTAGACATTCTATAATTAGGTAATTAATTAAAATCACTTGATTATAAAATTAATGAGAAATGATGATTCATATTTAGAATATAGTAGGACACTTTTAATTAAATAATAAAGATTATTTAATGAAATAAGAGGAATGTTAGTAAAGATGTTGCTTGTAGGCGTGGGACATTTTTAGGTTTCTACAAAATGTATGTTTATATTTTTGTTATTGTCATAAATATTTTTTGTTTTTTCATGCACATTCATTAACAATGCTTCTATAATTATTGATGTTATTTACTTTTTAAATTTAAAATTGAAACCCAAAAACCCCTAGAATTAGAAAATTTAAATAGACCTTTTAAAATATTTACATTGTTTTATGAGTTTTTAGAATTAAACCCTAAATAATGAGAGTGTGAGATTATACACACCCTCTTGAATATATCACCCTAAAGAGTTGTGAGGTCACACAAATGAAAATGTAGATGAATTGCATAATGATGGGAGAATGGATTCTTAAAGTATCCTTATTTGCATTTAAGTGAAAGGTTAAATGATAGTTTGATGTTACATGAAACTATAGAGACTATCTCTCGAGCATATTGCATGATGGAGATAACATTCGACCAAGAGAAATGTATTATGAAAAATTATGGAAAACTATAAAAAAAATGTGTTCAATAAGTCCCTAAGCACATGGTTTGATTAATAGAAACAAAAATTTTAGAACGTGCAAAATCACTATAAATATCTTTCCTTCCTCTTATATTTTCCTCCAATATTTTTTATTTTTTTTGATAGGCAAATAGTAACTACTAGGGCTGCAACCATTATATTGATATAAAAAACATATTACATTAATCTAATTTCATCCTTTCATAGTAGAGTTCTACCACCAAGTAGAAAGCAAAAACCCCCCATACAAAAATTACTAAAACGCCCATGCTTCTTACTAATAACATAAGCTCCTTCAACAAAATAGAGTACCATACCAATTACCTAATAGGATTCTACTAAAAAATGGAGCACTTGTATACAAACTAACTATAAACCCCCCTTTCAACCCAACCCATGCTCAAGAAGACCACATCACATCATTTTTTCTTTACCTATTTCTTGAACAAAATCCTTGCCTTGTAGACGTTGTCTAGGCTGCAACAAGCATGATCTCCAAGCTCCATAAGTACCTCTACGGGTTCCTCCTCATACATTGTTCTTTGGCTGAACTATTAAACCTTATCTACTCCATCATCCCCACTATCGCTCTCAAAATCCTGGGCCTCCTTATCAAAACCCATTGAGGCTTCATCCCGACTGTGTTTCTGCAACCAACCACCCCTTTCCTCTACTTCCAATCCCAACATTAGCTTTAAGAATGAAATATTGTGCATCACCAACTACCTCCTACGAGGAATCACCATTGAGTTGGGGTAATGGATGATAAGATATTTTGCCACCTCATGCCCATGCCCATAAAGAACATAAAAGTCTTTTGGGAGAGGGATACCAAGGTCACCATCTATATTTTCAAGCACATCATCCAACTCCCCCCCAAAACTACCCCTAACCAACTTCTTGCAAATTTTCTAAACCATATCCTTCAACTCACCTATGTCAAGCAGGGATGCTAGGAACATGGTAGACATATCCAAATTTACCTTTGTATTGATGGTCAACCCATAGGTAATCCACCTCCATCACCATTCTTATTGCATGTGGAGCCAAACAATGATTCAATTGATTTGAAATTCTTCTTAGACGATTGTTAGAGACCTCCCCTAAAAGATCCATTTGTCTCTTTTGGCCTAACAATCTCATTAGTGTGTCCATCATTGACAGTCCCTCCCTATTGTTGGAAAAATGGTTAGTGCTCCCCTCAGGATTCGTGACATGGTTTAACAACCTCCTGTGTATTCTATAAGTCTAGTGGATGTATCAGGCATTAACAGATCGATCTTTTTGTGCAACGACAACCACTACTTGTAACAAGTTGTATCAGAGCTTGGTCATAGGTTCGAATCCCCTCGGGTAACGCTGAGGGGGAGATTGTTGGAAAATGGTCAGCGCTCCCCTTGGGATTCGTGACATGGTTTAATAGCCTCATGTGTATTCTATAAGTCTAGTGGATGTATCGGGCATTAACAGGTCGATCGTTTTGTGCAACGACAACCACTACTTGTAACACCTGTCTACAAATCACAAAGCCAGTGATACAAAGCAGTATTGTAAAGAAGAAAATGGCGGTAGAAATCTAAGTAGTCCATGCTTATATATTGAGAGTCCCATCCAAGTAATCAGTATTTCGTATGCCCTTCTCCCAAAGTGTTAGTCCTATCACATTTAATCATACCTTTCATCTTCTTTGAAATCATGTTATCTTGTCATCCTTTCATACTTACCAAAGATGAAGCATTAAGGTGGCAAAGGAAGGCAAAAACATTGTTAAAATTTTCACCGCACAAACCCTTGGTCCCACACCCATTTCACAGCAGTCCACCCACTAATTGGCCTATTGTATACAACGAAAGGGAGGGTAAACACAATTCCTCATATCTACTAATAATCGTCTTTCCTATCACTTGCCCCTAATCAATACAACATAACCTTCGACTCCTCTAAATGCCATCTTATTGCATCATGCCTTCGTCCCATTCATTGCTCATTCTAAATCTTATTTCGCCATCACTTTGGCCAACTCATCGACCACCTTATTTCCCTCTCTATATAAGTGGGTAATTTTGAAATCCAAAAATATGCTAACTAACTCTCAAATATAATCGATCCACTTCTAAAGTTTCTAATTAGGGTTGAAGCTTTGTCTAATCGCATTGACCATCAGAAGGGAGTCACGTTCTAGATGTAATTTTTCCACCTTCAATTTGATTGCACATTTCACTCCAATAAGAGCTGCTTTGAAATTTGCATTGTTGTTAGTTGTCACTTCAGAAGAATAGACTTTGTTTTGAGCACTTTTCTTGTGTGATCCCAAGCAACACATCCAACACCACCAAATTCCATTAGACACCTTGTTGAAATTTATCTTGACACAACCCAACTTTGGAGCTTCCCATTTCACCTCAACTTTAACATTTTACAAAAAAATAGCTTTTTAAGCCCCATTAACACGAAACCAAGTATATTTAATCTTAGCAATGTTTAAATTGAACTTAAAATTTAAAGATTATGTGGGGACTACACATGCTATGTAGGGAGTACACAGGGATCCCCATAGAATCGATCCACTTCTGAAGTTTCCAATTAGGGGTGGACCTTTGTCTAATCGCATTGACCATCAGAAGGGAGTCACCTTCTAGATAATTTTTCCACCTTCAATTTGATTGCACATTTCACTCCAATAAGAGCCGCTTTGAAATTTGCATTGTTGTTAGTTGTCACTTCCCGAAGAATAGACTTTGTTTTGAACACTTTTCTTGTGTGATCTCAAGCAACACATCCAACATCATCAGATCCCATTAGACACCCTATTGAAATTTATCTTGATGCAACCCAACTTTTAAACTTCCCATTTCACCTCAACTTTAACATTTTGCAAAAAAAAAAATAAAGCTTTTTAAGCCTCATTAACATGAAACCAAATATGTTTAATCTTAAACAATGTTTAAATTGAGCTTAAAATTTAAAGATTACCAACCCATTAACTCCACAAAAGATTATTAGTCAATTAAATATAAATTAAAATAAACTACAAAATTGAAAAAAAAAACTTCACATCCTTTCAAAGAATACCTTAAATTGACCTCGCGATAAAGAACTTGTACTCTTCTAATTGAAGGTGACAAATTTGAATCCTACAGGAACCAATACGTATGCATGTGACGGCCCCAAATCATTCCATTCCCTGTCAACTATTGTTGAATCAAAATAGAAAATATTACAAATGGTGGCTGTGGCCACCGGGAAAATAGCAGTCATCCTGGAATAAATAAATCGGAAGCCATTAATTTGAACAGGTGAACCAAATCTGATGAATGCAGGCGAAAGAAAATCAGAAGTCATGAATGAGAATGATTATTAGGGCGCCATGCCGAAGCGAGCATGATGGGGCGGCCCTTCCATCCGAGCAACAAGCAGCCCTTGTCTTCTGCAAGGCTGTATCCATCGCACCCATAAACCGATAACATCATCCTCGTCTGGCTCATAAATCTCAATGGGAACCCCACAAATCCCGATCTTCCAAGCTGTCTTCTCCACTGATCAGCTCTCTCATGCCGTTCTACTCTTTCTGCCGCCTCATACGCCACAATATTCCCAATCTCTTCCGCAAAATGGAACCTCTCAACCTTCATTCTCTGCGGGCTGGATCGGGGCAAACTGGCCTCGAGCGAGTCAAAAATGGCGGAATAATAATGCAGCGATTCCAGAAATCGTCCCAGGAAAAAGGGGCCATTGTGGTTTGCATCCTGCTCAACGAGCGTCAAAATGGACGGATTCAACCGCTGCAAGGCCTGCAGAATCGATCGCAGAGACCCGCGGCTCTCATTCACGAATTTGTGCAGACACAGGACGCTGTTTATGATTAAGGTTTCTCCAGGTCGGAGGTTCAGGAATGTCGGATCCAGAAGATTAGGGTTTACTGGCTCGACAATGCCGCGGAATTCAAACCCTACCCCTAAGGCCTTGGCTTCTTCCCCAATGTCGCCCCCCATTCCCGAATTTCGGAATATGAGCAGGTCGCCATGCCCGTGAGCCTCACGGTCGGAGCGCCCTCTGCCCTAGCTGCTAGCTTTCTCATGAGCGCCGGCCATTGAAGGGCCTGCACCATTCCTAGGTCAAGAATATGGATCGATTTTTTACCCTCTGCCGCCTGCGCTATGGCCTCATTAGCGCCATGAAACCAAAGGCTATGTAGGGAGTACACTGGTAAAGGAGCTGAAATCCCTCTCCTCTTTCCGCTTTGGTTGGAGTGCGCATGAGAGCAGAGCCCCCTGGAGGCTGCAGAGAGCTCAGATTAGTCCCAGAACTGTTGCTGTTGTTCTGGAGAAGTAGTAAAAGTCGCGAGGTAAGCCCCCTGGCGAAGCAGCATGTGACCCTCTGCAATGCATCTCCGCAAGGGTGAGCCGATTTCCAGATTTGCTGCAACACCTTTGCAGCTAATTGCGAATCTCTGCAACCCACCGCCTCTGCACAGGCTAGAAGAAGATGAACCAGATGAAGCCCCTGGTCAATTTCTCCGCTTCCTGAAGGTTTCACTCTTCTTTCACTACTGGTACCAACAATCTCAACTACATCTTGTAACACAGTTGGAAATCTTTCATCTTTGAATCTTACTATTTTCTCCTCGCTTGCTCTGCTCTTACCGTCATCATCAAATTCAGAGCTCTCATGCTCATCATCATCCATGTTGATGAAGCTTTCAATCATCTCATCTTCTTCTGCCAAGTCCAGTAAAGGACTGTCACTGCTGTCTGAAGTAGACAACAGCCCTATATCCATTTCATCACAGCTCTGATATTGGCATTCTAAGCGAGCAGCAGCACAATACTGCCGAATGGCCACATCCTCGCCCAAATAGCACTGGTAATCAATCTTGTGAGATGTTGGCCACCATGAATGACATGCATCCCCATAGAATGACTGCATTACACCAACATTGCTGCACCACTCCCAATCTGAGCAGTAACTCCCATTACCCTCCCAATGCTCCATATACAGAAAGACCTGAAACTCAAAATCCTCAGCAGAATCTCAGGTTTTAGGGACTGGCCCAAAAGATCCCAGAGTTCTGCAACTCAAAGATTTGTTCTGCCCAGATAGCTTGACCTGGCAAGGGATTAATACCGTGAGCAGCCGAGGGGATGTGGGAAAGCTCAGTTTGTTGTCTTTCATTTGGACATTAGCGAGACCTCGGGGAACGCGGCAGGACAGGCTGGGAGCTCTGTATTCTATGTTGAAGTAATCGCTAGGAAGAAAGAGGGAAAGGCGTTGAACTAAGACAAAGCAGGGCGGCTGTCATTGCCTCTCTCTCTCCTGTCTCTTTAGTAGAGGCAGCACTCTGTCATGTGAATGGTGGAATGGATTAAAGAAATATAGGTATGTATTTTTACTCCAACCTTTAATTATTCACAGGAATATTGAAGAATGTCCAATCTGAATGTGGTTTATCCTTCATTCATCTAAATTTTGTTGCCTTTGTTTTTTCCCACCATGGATTCCTCCGATGCAGTTGCCTACATGACAAATTTTGGCGAGTTACAAAGACTGCAATACCAATTAAAATACTTCCCTTATGTCAAATTATGGGTACATGCGAATCTACTAAAATATTGGTAGTACTCCAAATGATGTTGTTCAGTTGTGTGGTGGGAATTTTTCCTTGCCATTCTCTTTTTCTTAAAACCGTGCATTGTTTTGCAATTATCATTGTTCAATAAGAAAAGGTGGAAATAATTGTAAATATAAAATTGTATATTTTCATTTTTTAATTAAATTTGATATATGTAAAAAATAATATTGTTTATAGTTGATTAGTTACAAATAGTTTTTGATTAAGGTAACAACAGGTTTTGAAGGGGCCCGAAACTCTTTACAATATTGGAACTTAGGATAAGACTATAGGAGTTCCAAGAATACAATAGTCTAGCCAGACAAAAAGCCCATACACCTCAAGAAACAATCCATCCAAAGAATGGAAGGACACCCAAACAACAACACGAGATCACTGCAAAAAATAATCAACGAAAACCGCAGTCCAAAGAGGAAAGCAACAAGGCTGATTGGTTACAATAGTTTAGTGGGGATATAAACTGTCATTTATATATAAATATAT
>BSBK01013963.1:40000-46927 GCA_027943335.1 Chamaecyparis obtusa | reverse complement strand
TATATATGTATATATATATATATATGTGTGTGTGTGTGTGTGTGTGTGTGTAAAATCTATATATATATATATATATACTTACGATTGTATACATATCACGTATATCCCACTCATAAATTTATATAAAGGAAGAAAATATATAATTATTAAAAATAATGAATTGAAAAGATTAATACTTCAAACCCAATTAAGGAACTTGGTTAAAAATGGCTTAGGTTCATGACATAAGTTCCCAAACAACCGAAAATCCATCAACTCTACTATTTGTCTAGGGTTGAGCCAAACTACGGACCTTGTACAAAACTCCCATGTTCTAGGCTCAAAAAAGGAGTTTACCCTTCCACCCCACCAACTTGTTTTGTAATCTTTCTAGAATTGAGTTAAAAAATGCTAGGGTCACATATTTGATACTAAGAGGTAGGCCTAGATACATTCCAATACGCGTAGCACTTTAGTAGCCCAAGATTGCTTTGATTTTTTTCTACAAATCTTTTGCAATGTTGAAAAAATATATATATTTCTCTTTCCATGGTAAATATGTTATCCTTAAGCCTTCGTATAATCATTAAGGAATTCTATCCTTTCCCTTGCTTCAAAATAGAGGGCCTCCCAAATAAAATGGTGTCATCAACAAATTGCTTCAAAATAGTCAGGGGGATGGTAGATTCAACACTAACTCCTTGTAGTCTACCCATGCTCACATGATTCAAAAAATTCCTACCCAACACTTCAGTAATAATGATAAAGAGGTATGGGGAAAGTGGATCACCTTGTCTAATACCTTGAGCAATGCCAAAGAATCCCCTAGGGACTCCATTAAAAAGACCTAAGAATCTGACAGTTTCCACACATTCCTTAACAAGGTGGATAAATCTTTCATGGAACCTCACCTTCCTTAAGACTTTAAAAATAAATTCCTACCTTACCCTATCATAGGTCTTAGAGATAACTAGCTTAATAACCATCCCTAGGAGTCAAAATCTATCCATGACGTGGATAGTCTCATGAGTATTGACTAGTGCATCTAAAAACTATCACTTCTGCACAAACCACTTCTGATTGCAATTAGTGAAATCATCCAAAAAATATTTGATTCTATTCGCCAAGACTTAAGGAAAAAATCTTGTAAATTGTGTTGTACATAAGTTGATAGGTGTGAAGTCCACTAGTCTTCTAGGATCTTGTATTTTTGGGGTTAAGTAAATGAAAATATTGTTGAGCCATTTTGGCAATTTACCAGCTCTAAAGAAGTCTTTTTTTGCCATAGTAATATTGTATCCATCAATGTCTCAAAATTCTTCGAAGAATGGTGATGGGAGACCATTAGGGCCAAAGCCTTATAAGATTGCAAAGAGAAGAGTCTTCACCTCCTCTTTTATAATTGGAGAAAGGATATGGGCATTGTTAATAGAATTGAAAGCCACAGGTGGACACAACAAAAGTTGTTCCTGCAATGCATAATTTTCTCCTCCGACATCTTCTCTATAGGAATTTTTACAGTAATCAATAGCTATCTATCCAAAATATGAGTCCTTTATAATATCTTGGTTCATATTTGATGAAAGAGCATCCTGGGTGTAAGGGCAATCTTGCATCACCCAAAAGTATTTATCGATTCTTTTCAATAAGGGCTATCTTGTGCAAAGATGCTAGTTTTGGAAATTTACTATTTTTAAGTTTTTCATTTGATCTTAGAATGCTCTATTTTCTTCCTTGGATATTCAGTTTGGTTATACTAGCCTACCAGTAAAGTTTCATTGCAAGATCAAGTCTAGTTTTGAAGATATTGAAAAATTTTGGTATTGGCAACAAGGTATAGAAACTTTCAACTCAGTTTTGAAGGCCTTAGAGGCTCCGAATGGGGTCACAACTTTGGTTAACTAGAGCTTGCACCAATTGTAGGTTGAAGAGCACTTTGTGCCATTTCTGAAATGGGGTTATAATAGTTGATTGGATCAATGGGCGATGACTTATGATCTCCAGAAGTTACACTACCTAAAATCAAAGAAAATGAATTTCCTTCAAAATTTATTTTTAAGTTCTGAAAGTTATTTGGGCCCATTCTAATGTAATAAAAATGAATAATAATATGTTAGGTATGGTCGGCCTCAAACTTAGGGTTAAAATTTCTAGAACCTTCCTGGGTGGTGAAAAAATGCCTATATAAGGAAGGCCCGTAGTGTTTTCTAGGGTGGTTTTGGGTGGTTAGTCAAGGCTTTTTCTTACAAAATATTGTAAGGAAAACACCCATGTGACTTTGCATATTTTATTTCTGAAATTTGTAATTCCATACTTTTGGAGATAATAAGAAGCCTATTTCTTGTTCTTGCAAATTGTTTTTGTGTCTCTCTTTTTGTTATGTGTTTGTGGTATTACGGGGAGAACCCTTCATCAATATTATTTTTAAAACTATGAATAGTATTTATTTTGCTATATTTACTTACTAATATATGAAAAAAATAGTGTTCATGTCCCCCACTTTTACCCATTACACCCTATATTTTTTCTTCCAATAGATCTCTTCCCTCTTTAAGTTATCCTTCCACCTTTCTTTCAAAATATCTTCATCTCTATGCATCACTTGGAAACAATCACCCTTATCCATTGTAATGCCCCACCAGGGAACCCAAAAGAAACTAACCTAGAATATGGTACTAAGTTTGGTGAACAATTTTTTTTTCTAAGGTTTACAAATAAGATATACAATCACATGAAAGCATTAACCATTAACTCACATAACACACATCGTAAACATGGGTTACAAATCTAATGGGTCCCATGACGTAGTATTACTTTCTAACATAACTCATTTAATAACATCAACAAAGATTCCATAAATTAAATACAACAAATACATCATAATGATTACATCTCATGAATATCCATGAATCCTAATAAACATACATCCACTGTACATGTCGTGGGGTATGCATTAATCACTCTAATCATCTAAACTACAATATCCAGATTAGGTATCACATGTGATACTCTAATACAAGATTTACATAAAAGAATATATATAAAGAACATCAATGAAGAAGTAACATAAGGAATCCAACTGCAAGACACCATCAAGCACCGGCACCAGAACATCGAATCTTGAATGGTAAAGAATCACTACCACCTGTCCATGTAGAACCACAAAGGTCTACCCCACCGTGCTGAGGAGATAACATCGGACCCCAAACGGATAATCAAGTCAAATCAGGAAATACCACTAGGAAAGGAATCCTGATAGCTTACTAACTCAAGGTCAACAAAAGTAGTGAAAGGTATGACTCACTAATCCAGAGGCAACTGACACATGTAGGATAACTAGACTATGTGTAGGAAGGTGTCATCATGTACGTCTAACCCATGAGTCTCATCCTGGTAATCACTCTGGATCCTGACACTCAAGTGACCATACACGGTATCAATGACTTCTCGTACAGACAAAGCCATTAACTATGCTAGACACACCTCTCAAGGTGTCCAACATCATCTCCATTCCCATCTTAGTTTGTAGTAGCACTCAAGCATGGGCGAGGAACTTATCTTAAATTAGGTTCATTTATTTCCCCTTAATTTATTAAGTTATCACTTAATTACAGATAATTACAATAAGTGATCCTGGTAGCCACTTGTGGGCCCCGGCACTTATTACAAGCCACCTTGTAACACATATCTAGGTAAACTACCCTAGGCTCATAGATCTTTCCTAGATCAATCATAGATAAAATAGATAGTCACACATCCAGAATCATCACAGAAACTAGGATTGACTACATAAACATAATCATTGAATCACATAATACAACATGAGCCTATAAGGTCAACTAGAATATAAACAGTACACACTCACGCCAAACATAGGGAACAACATGAACAAATAGATAATTCCCAAGCCTCTATCTCTCCTAGGTCATCTAGTTCCCATAAAACTGATAAAGCCAACATGTAGGAAAGATAGAATCATATTGAATTAAATAGCCAATTTTAGTATAAAAAGATACATAAACAGATATAAGATCACTCACACATTCAATGATCAATAAATTTCCAATTTGAACACATAATTACAACTCATATTACTCTTCATACTTAGGCTAGATTAAATGAATAACACAAATTCAATCAAACAATCTAACCATAATTTATTGACCAAATAGATTTAATAAAGTTCACTAACATGTTTAGTATATAGAATCCACTAAACTCATAAAAGAAAATGATAGATAAGTTTAAGCCAAAGTCCCATTAAAACCATCTATACTCTAAAACAATATTGAATAAAAATTATCGATATAAAATCTACCAAAATTAATTTAAACCCATAACAATAATTATTATCATAAATAATAATTACCAAAATAATTTTACTATAATTTAATAACAACTATTAATAAAAATTATTCTCACTAATAATAAATGTCAATAAAAGTAATTATTAAACTAAAACTTATTAATAAAATTATTATTAAAAAAATAAAAAATTAACAATAGAAAAATATAAAACTATTAATAAAAATTAAACTTTATTAATAATTATTATTAATATAAAATAATATTCAAATATTACTTATTAATAAATAACAAACAATTAATAAAATCTAAAAAAAATGATGATAATTAAAAATTGAAAAAAAACTGTGCATAATAAAAAGTGTGCAAGTGGGGGGGAATGACCCCGCGCCCACTGGCCACCTGCAAGTCGTGCCACCGCACATCCTGGAGGGTCGTGCTTTGCGCGACCTGCAGGGCCATGCTCTGCGCGTGCACTGCAAGGTGGGGGTTGGGGTACGGTGGCCTCACCCCATTTAATTTTTTTTTCAACTTTTTTTCAAACAAAAACATCATTTCAAAATATGTTTTTTTTTAATATATTTTTTTTATAAAATTTACAAACACATATTTCAAAAAACATCAATCTTGCATCAATGTAATAATTTTAAGCTTTGTTTAATATATATATATATATTTTAAAAGAAAACTAATTCATTTTTTGCTTCTCTTGACAGGTAATGAAAATAAAAATAAAAATTAGATTATTTCTAAAAATGGAAAGAATAGTACAGAAGGGAGTTTTTCTAGAAATGGAAATTTTCCACTTTACACACACATGGATTTTTTTTTGTCTTTTCCTTATTTGTTTTTTCTACCATTGTTTGCAACCACATTTACATAAAACTAATGTTTTTTTTTTTCCATTAGTAAGCAAATGATTTTATTGTGGTAATATTTTTTTACTATCATTTTTTTTACAGAGAGGAGATTTTTTTCCCAGAATGGTAATTTTTCACCCAAATTGGATTTTTGACAACAACCCATTTATTTAATTTATCCATTCTATAGTTCTAACTATATAGAGATTAATTTTTTGTTTTCTATGTGTTCTAGGATGAATTTTCTCCCAAAATTTTGATAGCATAACCCTACTATGCCAAGTTTATATAAAAATATGAAATGGAAATCCTATGATTTTTCTAAACCTCAAATTGAAAGCATAAATAGACAACAAATCTAAATCTATAAACCAAATCAAACATAGAAAATTGTTGAAAGTCTACAGATAAAATCACAGGAAAGTTCCTCAAACCCCTACCTCAATTCCAATGCTAGAAACTGAATTAGAAAGCCTGTAGATTGCTGAAACTCCCATATATGTCAACAAAAAGCTCAACTTGCAGATTTGAATCACAGTGCATGCAAATCCCAAATCCAGATGCAAACAATCTTCACCTAGAGATTCAAGCACACACACCAAAAGCTCAAGAACACAAAGAAGTCACAAAATCTCCAAAAGCTCTCTCCCAAAATGCTCCAACAACCTAATTGATTCCAAATGAATGCTAATCAAACTCACAAATAGAACTCCTAATCAAACTCTCCCTCTTTTGTTGAGAGAAAATACTAATTAATAATTAAAAATATATTTAAATATGCACAACTCAACTTAGCCTCCTAAAGACAAGTTGTCACCTTTTTCAAACAAGACAAATTCAAACCCAATAAAGCACATGTTAATATTAAAATCCATTATTAAATAATTTAATATTTTAACATCATTAAATCATGCAATTTATTAATTTAATATCTAATGGACAATATTAAATTATATTTTCACACAATTAATTAATTAATACCAAATATCCTAATATTTGATTTTTAATTAATTAATATTCATACAATAACATAGGAAATAAATTTAATATTATTTTCCAATCATAACATTAAATTCTACAACTAAAGAAAATCACATATTCAAACAGTAATAAATCAGGATCATCAAATAAACATACAAACACAAAGAAGGGATCCACAAACTTTGTCACCTAAAAAATTTGGGTAGGGTGGTCAACAGATACTTATCCAACAATTAGGATAAATGGACTTAGGAAAGGGTTTTGGGTCCATCTGTTACCTCCCCCTCTTTACCATTGAGATGAGTATTTATGGGCACACTCACTCCTACCAATTTAGGGAAGACGATGCCCTGTACCTGCAAACTTGCCATCACAAAACAAAACATGAACATACAACATATGGCAAACAATGATAGGGTACGGTCGGTCATGTGGATCTCGACAAAGCAAGTAACTACTTCTCCACCCTCTACCATATAGACACATAAAATAGATACATACATATGAACACCATACACATGCTAGTATGGGGTAAGTACATCATAATCCAACTAAAACATTAAACATCACCACATGATAATATCAACATCTAAATATGACATCACATAATCATAATCATAATCTAGATCATCAATAGTCATTGAAATAATAAAATCTGCACACAACAATGTGGCCTAAAAGAGTATGGCATCTGAAAAGTTGAAAGCAAACTATGGGGGTACTACATCCATCAAATATTATCTACCATTAGTTTAGAGTTGATTTATTTCTTCTAAACAAAGATTTCCCCAAAAGTAAATGT
>BSBK01013963.1:0-35000 GCA_027943335.1 Chamaecyparis obtusa | reverse complement strand
TATTTGAAACATCTCATGGAGTAGACCGAGTGACCAATACGCTGAACGTTGTGGTCTTGATAAGCAGAGATCACGTGGTACTCTATAACGCTGACCATTGACTGTCGATCTAATAGTAGACTGCTCCTCAAAACGATTGGAGGCTGTAATTGCTACCATCCAAAAATGGAGAGAAGCATGGTCAAAAACCAACGCAGTCAAAGAAACAGGTTGGTGCGGCCAACTAACCAAATGAATACCTGGCGCATACCAACTGGAGTGCAGTGCAAAGAAAGGCGACTGGCAAAGAAAGGCGGCTTGCAAAATAATAGAGTTAATAGGCTGACCATATGTGCCACATCACAAAATTCACATTCTCACAAAAACCAACAAAGTAAAGCTATCTCTACCACTAAAGTATACAAACCTAGCACAAGCGAATAATCAAGAAGGTAATATGGCCTAGTTATAGAAGCAGACTATAGCCAACCTACACTGGCAAATTTTAAAAAGGAACCAGGGATCTAAACAAATTTAATTTGAAAACACTCAAATGCTAGAAGGAGCTCTGAGACTTCCAGTTCTGATACTCAGAACCCAGTCTCCAGATGTTATCAACAAAAGAAATGTATTGACTGAAGTGAGTATAAAGATACAAAGGGCTTTCTTTAAATAGACAACAACATATAGAAAGAAAGGACAAGGTTGAGACAACTTGAAGGAAGTAGAGTCCAAATAGAACTGAACAATATGTGTCTAACTCATTAATGAGTTGTCCTAGATAAACGGAGTAAACTGGTTAAACATTGTTTACTCTACAGAGATGTCTATGGTGTAGTTAAGTAAAAATCATATTTAATTTAACTGGTAAGAAAAACTCTTTATTACTACACTTTCAATTTTTTAATGAAAATATATTTTTTAATTAAAATATAAATCTATTGTATTTTAATATTTAAAAAATAAAACTTTTAGTTATAATGCCCAAAATGTTCTAAATCATGCCCAACATTAATAATTTGTAGTGTTCCATTAACAACAACTATAATATTATTTTTAAAATTAATTTAATTATTTATATTATGTAAAATAAAATAATATTATTATAATTTATATTTAATAATAATAATAATAGAGGATCACTCCATAGTGGAAGGGTAAGTAGTGAGCCTCTCATCCATTACCACCATTACAAATCCCAAAAATAATGAGCATAATTATATATATATAATTTAATTTGTGTAAACTTTCAACTTGCCAAAATTAATTTGGGGGAGATTGATTTTTGAAATCAAATTGCCCTTTTCAATAGTAAACGCCTTGGACATAAAAAAAAAAGAAAAGAAAAAAAAAATATTTTAACCCAGCCTTCCCACTTAACCTTATAAATACATCTATTCCTCCTACCTGTTTAAACAAATGTGATCTCTATCTATTCAAAATGGCTCAGATAATGTTTTCTCCATCCATTTCAGTTTCCAAGTCTCGAGGATGGATCTCAACGAGAGCCCATGGATTTTCACTGATTTTAAATTACTCGCGCGCAAAGATTCTGGGTACTTTTTAAAATCTTATTCTGTTCAAACTGCATTGTAATCCTCGAACTGAAAACTTGATTTATTGCTGTTTTTTCTCAATCGTTTGCAGCTTGCCACAACATGCCATCTGTTGTTGTTGGCGGAGAGGAAGCGAAGAGTATTCAGGGTAATGCCGATCAGAAAATACATACCCTCTTCTTTGTATTATCGACTTATGGGTTTAAACTTGCGAAATATTGTGAGTGTTAAATAGTTAAGGCTGTCGTTATTGCAGATTTAACGATAGGGCGTTCGGAGCGTAAAACAAATCCTAGTTACGGGAAACCAGATTATGTTCATTCTGTTTCAACATTTAATGAGGTATTAAGTATGAATTCGTTTGAGTTTGCTTACTGGATCCGCATTTATTATAAGCACATTTTTTAGGACCTGTGGATTAAGTGTTGCATTTATCAGCAGTCTCTGAGATTGAATTTGTCTCTGAAAAATGTAGAAGACGAGGAAATCTGAAAATCTAATTTAATTTTCTTGTTTCAGGCACCCTTGCATGAGATGGATAAGAGAGTAGAGGAATTGGTTGGGGAGATAAAAGGGATCTTTAATTCGATGGAAGATGGGGAAATAAGTCCCTCTGCTTACGATACTGCGTGGGTAGCAAGAGTTCCTGCCATTGATGGCTCTGCTAAACCCCAATTTCCTCAAATGGTGTACTGGATTCTCCAAAATCAGTTACCTGACGGTTCCTGGGGAGAAAAGAGACGTTTTTTAGCGTGTGATAGACTACTCAATACTCTTTCCTGCCTTATTACTCTTGCCTCCTGGGGCCTTGGAAACAATCAACTGAACAGAGGTAATCTATATTATTTCATTCATTTCTTTTCTTTCCATTAGTGGTTCACATAAACCTATGTGCATTATCTTCCACATTTTGACACCATATTTTAGTAGTCAGTGTGTCTAGCTCGGATAGTTTGATTCAAATATTTGAAATTAGTATACAAGAGGCACAATTTAAAAATGAGATTACCTTTAACCAGATGAATGGGACTGATTTATGCGCCATAGCAGGTCTTAATTTCTTGAGGAGAAATACAGAAGGAATGATTAAAGAAGCACTCGGTCATTATCAGCCCAAGGGATTCGAGATGGTATTTCCTGTACTGCTGAATAAAGCCAAACTTTTGGGTTTGGATCTTCCTTATCAGCTATCTGTTATGAAACAAATAAGCGAAAAGCGGGACTCACAATTGAGAAAGTGAAATCCTAACCCACCTTTTACTATTATCTGTTTTGTGTTATGCCCTGTTTTGTTCCCCTGTTATGCTATTATCTATTTGTGATATGTCATGTTTTAAGGAATGCATAAACAGAAGATGGAAATGATTGAATGTGATTATTGTGTATTAGAGTATCTGTTGAAGAGCTGCACAGCCATCCCTCAAATATGTTGCAGTGTCTGGAAGGCATACAAGAAGTAGTCGATTGGAAAAATGTCCTGAAACTGCAATCCAAGGATGGATCTTTCTCAGGCTCCCCAGCATCTACAGCTTGCGTATTCATGCACACAGGAGACCAGAACTGTCTACGATTTTTGAGTAGCCTTGTTAAAAAGTTTGGAGACCATGGTAATTATTGTATTTAATACTCGTACGCATTATCCAGAGAATGTCGGGTTCTAAAATTAAAATATTTGAATTGCAGTGCCGGGCATGTATCCGGTGGATATTGCGGAGCGTTTGAGAGCCGTTGATTGTGTTGAACGTCTTGGACTCGAACGCCATTTCCAAAACGAGATTAAACAAGCTTTGGACTATGTGTTCCAGTGAGTAAATAGTGCGTCGTGGCTCTTTTGTGATTTTTCCAATAGAAGTACAGAGTATTTTGACACCTCGCTTTGGAAACGTATGTTAGGTACTGGAGTAAAAGAGGCATTGGATTTGGAGGGGAAAGCCTGGTTCCTGATATTGATATTACAGCCACTGCTTTCAGGCTTCTCAGAACGTTCGGCTACTCTGTATCTTCTGGTATATAAATAATTTAGACGAGTAGTCATTCAAAACTTAATCGAGTCTTTAATTTCTAGAATTATTAGATCGGTCGTAATCTTTTATAATTTTAAATGGCAGAGGTTCTGCAGAAGATTAAAGGCGAGGCTAAAGAACTTCTTAAGCTGTCTCCTAATGAAAACAGTGCAGGAGTAATCGCAATATTGAGCCTGTATAGATCTTCACAGCTTAACTTTCCCGGCGAAAATATAATGAAGGAAATAGATGCGTTTGCAAAAGATTACTTGGCTGGATTCCTGCAAAGCGAGAACTTTTCTCAGGCGAAGGCTGTCAAGGAAAACCTGCCCGGAGAGGTACTGCGAAATGTTTTTATGTGCGATTTACTACTGAGCATAATAAAATAAATTCTGATTTATAATTTTTTGTGTCTTTTATCCAGGTTGAATATGCTTTGTCTACTCGATGGAATAGAAATATGCCCAGGCTGATGGCTAGAAATCATATAGTAGCGTTTAATCTCGATGACTTGTGGCTCGGGAAGACATTATATCAGTATGATACAGTCTGTTTTATATGAGTGTATTCTGATTGCATTCGAAATTCTTAAATTTTCTCTGGTGAAGTTTGAAGTTTGAACACACTGCTAATCCAGGCTGACTGTGATACACGCCGTACAGACTGCCTAAATCAAGCAACGACAAGTATTTAGAATTGGCCAAACTCGACTTCAATCGCATTCAGGCTACACACAGATCTGAAATACCACATATTAAGAGGTAAAATGAGGAGCAGTTTGAAAGGAGTCTGAGCGCAAGAAAATTAGTTTAATATTTCTTTTTGTTTTTGCCAAGATCTTTGATTAGGGCTATTAACGTGAGATTATTGTGGTGTTAAAGATGGTACAGAGATTGCGATTTCCCGCGGTTGGATTTTAGTCGACACAGAGAAGTTGCAGTTTACTGGAGCTCTTCAGCGGTTATGTTTGAACCACAATACACTGATTGTAGACTTGATTATGCAAAAGCAGGACTCCTGGGTGTTATCTTAGACGACCTCTATGACACCTATGCCAGTATGCACCAGCTCAATCTTTTCAATGAAGCTTTCGAAAGGTCAGCACACTCAATCCTCATCTCATCTTGAATCTAAACAAATTGGCCATACTTAACTGTGGTCTTTTCGGCTGCAGATGGGATCCATTAATAATCGAGCAACTGCCAGAGGACATGAAAATAGTTTTCATGGGCATCTATAATACTTTGACCAATATATCTGAACGAGTAAGGGAGGTTCAAGGTCGTAATGTGCTTCCTTACCTGCGCCAACAGGTAAATACTTCACAATTTTCATGGATTTCGCCTCTGCCCACAGTAAATTTTGAACTCAACTCTGTGTTCATTTAGAGCCCTCTTTTCGTTGGCTCTAGATTGCTCTTGATTTGAGTTGAGGAAGAGGGGAATTGTAGTCTAACAATATTTGTTCGTCTGTTGTGGGATTCAGTGGTTAAATCTGTTGTTGAGTTTCACAAAAGAAAGAGAGTGGATGGAAAGAAGTTATTCGCCGTCATTAGATGAATATTGGGAGAATGCCCGAGTGTCGATAGCAATGAAAACAACTATCCTCCCCTCAATATTTTCTACCGGAGATCGTCTTCCTGATCAAATTCTTCAGAAGCTTGACTTTTTCGATCTCGTCAGTCAGACAGGGCGTATTATGAACGACGCTAGAACTTTCCAGGTGATCCCCGTTTCGGCTCTTTCATTTTAAGCCTTTTTAAACACGGTGGAATATGTTAGAAACTTGAAGTATATTTTATACTGTTGTAATTTAGAGAGAAAGAGATCGCGGGGAATCGGCTTCATTCGTAGAATGCTACATGAATGAGCACCCTGGATGCGCAGAAGAAGAGGCCCTGAATTACATGGAGGGAATGAACGAAGACGCCCTCACTGAATTAAATTACCATTTTCTAATGCGGGCAGACATACCCAAGCGTTACAGAACACTTGTTTTTAACACGGCCAGGATAATGCAAATGGTTTACAGGAAGGAAGACGGCTTTCTAAATGCTGCGGAGGACCTTGAAGATTCCATTAAAAAGTCTCTGTACGAACCACTACTGTAACAGATTTCCCTCTGTTATGGGGTCTCGAAATTCAACAGCCAATGAACGTAGTTCCATCAAAAAAATTATGTACGAACCACTCTAACAGATTACTATTATGTAGTGTTAGAAATTCCAAGTTTCGTAAAATAAAATTCTTGTTTCAACAGATGATAATACTTTTTTAATTATTAATGGCAGCAATACTTACTTTTATACATGACTTGCAATTTTTTTTCTATTAATTTAGTCAATCATCATATTGAATTTGAAAAAATCAACAGAAATTATATTGTTTACATTTATTTTTTATTTTAAATAATTATAAAACATATCATTTTTCTAGGATGCAAATGCTAATTCAACCTGGCATCACCTAGATGCAAATGAGTGCTAAGTGCTCCATTAATTCTCATGACAAATGAGTTCTTATAAAATAGGAGTCAATGAGTTTGACTCAAAAACTACACAATTAAATCCTTAGCAATATCACAATTTGACTTGCAATGGAAACTATCTCCTATTTATCAATTGATGAGCTAAAGAGATTTTATATGAATGGTTCATAAGGCACAACATTTGTTGAAGGTTTTACAAATGGTGTAGCAAGCTAAGTGGGCTTAACCTGGGAGGAAACTACATGGTTAAGCATGCGTGAGTCGGAGCAATAGTTGGATGGGTGACTTCCCTAAAAGGCCCTATTCTTCACACATGTGAGCATTGCCTAGATGCAATTAATGTTAAGCATTCCACAATATCATTATCCTTTTTTTATTAGTTCATACTACAAAGGGTAAATTCAATTTTCATTTTCTCTAACTGATATATATTTCAATCTAGTAAAACCATTACATGGATTGTCAAATGCTATTAAATTTTTTAATGACATGTTTACTATTCTACATGTCATGGATTTGACTTTAATAAATATTTTACTAAAATCTCATATAATCTAAGATAAGATTTTGAATATTATAAAAAGATATTGTGGGGCCTTATTTTATCCATCTAATAAATTATTAAGAACCATCATTCATTTTTTGCTACCAGTTTAACTAGTCATCATACATAATTAAATATTTTGAATTAAAATTCTATTATCTACATTTACTTTTTATTTTAAATTATTATTAAAAAATTATGTTCCTTTCTTTTTTATTGGTTTTACAAACAGTGTAAAATTCAAATTTTCATTTGTTTAACTAATATATATTTGAATGTAGTAAATCCATTGCATCAATTGTCAAATTCTATTAAATTTTTGAATGACATGTTTACTATTCTCCATGTCATGGATTTGACTTTATTAAAATATCTAGTCTAATAGAAGATTTTGAATCTTATAAAAAGATATTTTCTATCCTTATTTATCCACTTCATAAATTAATAACCATCATTTACAAAGAACCATCATATAAGAAGTTATTTTGTAGATAAGTAGGAGATATTTTCCACAACAAATCTAATTGTGATATTATTATTAGGATTCAACTGTGTAGTTTTTAGTCAAATTCATTGATGCATATTTTTATCCATGTAATAAATTAATAATGACATGAAAGAACCATTTTCTATTTTTATCACTAGTTTAGTCAATCATCATACATGATTAAACATTTTAAACTAAAATTCTATTGTCTACATTTATTTTCTATTTCAAATAATTATATAAAAGCAACATTTTCCTTTCTTCCTTTCTTTCATTTTCCTTTCTTTAACTACCATATATTTCAATGTATTAAATTCACTATATCAATTGTCAAATACTATTAAACTAAATTCTTCAATTACATGTTTACTATTGTAAGGGTTTGTTTGGTTGTTGGAATTAAATAATGTTAGAATTGTCAAATTCCAGTATTTGACAATTTTGAAAGTTTTAAATACGGAAAATAGTTTTTGGAATATGGTTGGAACCGTTTGGTTCACCTAGAATTCATAATGAGAAGATGGAAAATATTGGTTGCATATGGATTTCAAATTATTATAAATTTTTCTTTACCCCCAGTTCCCATTTAAGTGGAATTGGAATTGTTTTTCCAATTCCACCTATTTAGATGGAAGATTCAAATGCTGGTTTTGGGGGTAAATAGGAATTTCAACAAATCCCTATTCTAGTTCATATTTTGAACATTGGTCAAAAATGTCAATTCCGGGATTTGACAATCCCAATTCCAGTCTAATTCCAGCAAACAAACCGGCCCTAAATGTCATGGATTTTGACTTTATTGAATATTTTATTAATTTAATAAGTATGAGATTTTGAATCTTATAAGAAGATATTGTGCATGTGGTGCCTACCATGTATGCATCATGTTATGTGTTTATTCATTTAATTTGAGCTATATGCTTAGATGTTATTGTGTCATTCATTCTATTTGTAGCTCATAAAATAAGGTGTTATTTCCTCACACTATTTTCCAAACCATACTAATTTTTCCACTACTGTCCAGATGGATTTTATAATTTTCCCACCATTCCTTGGCATTTCTTTCATACATCATAATCCAATATGAGTCACTGTTAGCCTAAAGTAAAAGATTGACCATCAATACTTTTCTTATCCACATTTGTATCTCAGAAAATTTGACTACCTCTTCATTTTGTGTAATATTTGATCTTTTAACCATGGTCACATTATCTAATATGATCCATGAAAATACTATAAAACACTAAATATGCCATATAAAATAATTCCATAAACATAAAAAAACAAAATGTGCAATTTGATAAAATATTGGTGAGACTTCATGCGTGTCTCTCCAACAAAAAAGATTTTACATACAAACGTGACTTCATCAAACAAATATGATAAATCAAGAGGAGAAGGCATAGGTTGGTTTGATATTAGTGAAGGATACTCATCACGAAGACCAATCGTTGTTCACTCTGATAGCATGACCCCACAACATAGAAGAAGTTCTATCAAAGAGACCTTATGGGTCAGAGAGACTATCCACATGTGTTGTTAATCAAACAATGGCAATGAATGGAAACTCATCAGAGAAAGATCTAACAGGTCTTCTTGAAAAACAAATTGATGATAGGAATAATGAGCTTCATTGAGTGGACCACTATCATTGAGGTAACTTCTCTCAAGTATCACTGATTTCCTAAAGTCATTATGATAAAAATGACATTTCTATAATTGGAAAGAATCTTAAGTGGTCATCAAAAAATTAAAAAAGGTGAATATGAAAACAAAACTCATCAAAGATACTATTAGCTTTGAGGAGACTTCTCTCTAATTACTATAATCATATCACATAACCAGATGTGAGAAGAACCACAAGAAATAATGAAAAATCCTTGACAAGCTGAGTTGCAAAATACTTAGAAAATATGGAAAATATCTAAAATTTAGATGTCCAAACCTCTTGTGTCAAAGTTTGTTTGATCTTGAAGTATCATGAGCCAAAGCTTGAATGGAATGGGTTGTAAGTTTGTAGATGTTCTCATGATGCACTCCAATTTTATGAGCTGATTTAATGTTGGAGTTCTTCCATGCAAGAAATTTTCCGTAAAGAAAGGAAACATAATAACCTTTAACTTCTCATGCTGATATAGAAATCAGATTCCTCTTAATACCAAAAACAAAGAGGACATCACTTAAGTGTAGAAAAATTCCTGAATCCAATTGAAAAGACATAGAACCATCTGTTTTAATAGGATACCTTGCATCATCTCTAATGATAACTTGAATATGGAAATCCTTTTCTTTCAAGTTGAACAAATGATCACAATAATCGGTGATATATCGAGATTCTCCACTACCAATCAATCGGGTATCACTACTCATGGGAATATTAAGTTGGAGAGTAAAAAAATAAAATAAAATCCTTCATGTTAGCTTATAGAAAGGGGGGTGAATCAGTAATCCTTGATCCAAAATACCTTATAAAATTTTCTCTGATTAACTCGGTAGTAGCTCGGTAACAACACAATTCACTATTTACCGATAACAATAAATAAACTAAATCAATCAGTAAATCATTCACACAAAGCATCCACAATGTGCAACACCAATATTTAACATGGAAACCCCGCTTTGGGAAAAACAACTATGGGAATTGTCACCCACTAAGAAAATACTCTTCTGAAGTATGCCCGGTTAAGAGCCAATCTGGTTAAAGAATACAATATACACTATTAGGTGTGACCCAATTAAGGAGTTTACCTCAGATCTATTAGGATCATCACCCTATTAGAAGTGGCCTTGTTAGAGGGCTTTAAACACTCTTTTAGAATATCATCTTTCTCAAGGATTTTACAATAAGACTGTTAGGTCTACTCTTTTAAGAGATTTCTCTGTTACAAATGCAAGTAAGGAACAGTAATAAAAATGACCTGTAGATTTGCAACTATCTTTTCTAAATCAGATCCTTGTGCACTCTTCAATCTTCTCTTCAATTCTTCATAATCCATTGGCATCAACACTTCATCATATCTTTTTTTTCCCATTCATAATCTCTTTGTTCCTCCTTCTCTGCAATAGTCAGTAACCCTTCAACTATTCAGTTTGCCATTTATTTTTCCATATAAGATCATCCTTTATATAGATAATTTTTGCCTTTAATCTCATCTATTATATTTTCATTTAATCAATCTTGAACATTCAATTCATTATACCTTGAAATTGAATCTCGGTAACACATTTTCTTTTCACCTAAGAACTTGAACTTTTCTAGAAACGTGTTCCATTTCTTTTTTCTGCTTAGATATTTCCCTAGACCTTCACCTTAAATTTTCTTGTCTATAGATATCTTATAACTAACTTTCCTCATCATCATGATCATCTAGCTCATCATAGCTAATCATTAAATGTCGATTCCATCCTTATTTAATATCTATTTCTTGCTCTGTGTCCTTCATTAGAATTTAGGTTACATTACTCGGTGCCTAAACCTTTCTACTTTACTAAGTGACCTATCTTTTTACTATTACCTTACCGAATGACTTTTCCATCTCGGTAGCCAAAAAAACTTAACTTATTGAATTATCAAATCTTCGTCACCATGCTTTACTGACTTAACATAATCATATGCTAGATAGAAAAACCTTATAACAACATAATCAAATCACTGTTTGATCTGTATCAATTTCCATTTAAGTTCTACAACTTCTCAACTTCTCATTTCTTCTTCTCCTTAACTCATTCATCTTATATCATCACCGAATGATATGGAAACATAATATAAACCAAAAATCAATTGCTTGACATCAATGACAAGACTTTAAATGATATAATATTTCTATTATTATCATGTATACCTCTGATCTTGGTCTCTCTTCATCATCAAATCCATCAGATAATTTATCTTCAACATTATTATCAGTTATGGTAACAATCTCCCTCTTTGTCATTGATGGAAACACTAACAAATTCAATGTTCAATTGATGATGGCATGCTTTACTGTCAGTAACACTTTCCATTCAAATTCCTTTAGCAATATTCTCTTATTCATATCCATTCATCTTCCATACCCATCTCCCTCTGTGATATACAATTCTCCCTCTTTCAGTAATCTTCTCCGGGTGATCCCACAATAGTGGGTTACACTTTTTTAGACATGCTGATTTTTGCTGAAATCACACATTTTTAATAAAATACATGATGATTTAAGCCTTGAGAGGTTCCATTTGAAGGAATTAATTAAAAATGGTTATCTCAAAGCCTCTTAGATAAAAACAACATTTATATAACATCTATACTCCTCATTCATACCTACAATGGAGTCTCATTCGCACCTATTAAAATGCTAAAAAAAAAGTCACTTTTAATTTATCTTTTGGCAGATCAAATGAATCAATTTGACAAACCTATCTCTATAGTAAGGTTCTACCAAGAAAAATCTTTCCAATGATTATAATGAACCATTAATAAATATTAAGTTTATTATGACTTTGTATTTTTAGTTTTACTAAACATAGATATTTCACCGTATGTCTACCTCTATGTTTGATGCTTATAAAAAAATAGTAAATGAGAAAAAAAATTTATAGAAAATATATGTGCCCTAGGTATTAAAGTTCTCTTTTTAGAAATAAAAATAAAAAATGAAATTGGACAAATACACGACAAGTTATAAGCTATGTAGTCAAGGTATGTCAAAATTATGGTTTATATTACAAAACTAAATTCGAAAGAAACACATTGATATCTATTTTAGAGAAAAAGTTATGCTCTATGAAAACAATGCAACTCTTTGAAAATGACATTTTCAGCAACATACTAGTTTTTGTGGGAGAAATGAAAAACCATTTAAATCAATTCAAAAATAAAAATAAAATATATATTTAGAATCTAGACAAAAAAATCTTAAAAGACTCTCATTTACTTCATCTTTCGATTCTAAACGGTTTAACAAAAAATATGCATCTGAATCTCAAAGTTTTTTTCAAAATGTAGAGTCCAGTGTTCGTTCAAGCAAAAAAGTGTAACCCACTATTGTGGGTTCACCCCTCCCTCGTAATAATATGTCATCAATTACTATTCTCCCATATCAATAATCTTATTCACCCTCTTTGACAACAATGCCAAAGAAACATAAACTTCTCAGATATATCTCAAGTGTATATATTTTTCATTGTAGTCATAAACATCCTTCACAACTTCAGTCTTCACCTAAAGAGTGAAATAATAGTGCATCAACTCACAAGATAGATATTCTATTGAGTCCTTGAATTGATGCAACATGCATCTATCCTTAATAAACATTGGATAGGGGAAGAAACCCTAACTTACCTCAAAGATACTCAAAAGCATCATTCGATAATCATTTAGTAAATATATCAGCTATCTGCTCTTTAGAATTCACATACTCCAATGTCAAATGCTTATCTTGTACTTTCTCTCTCAAGTAATGATACTTAATAGATATATGCTTTATCTTGGAATGCATCATAGGGTTCTTTGATATGTTAATAGCACTGGTATTATCACAATAAATTATAATAGGATTAGTAATCTCTTCGTGCATACTTTCTAGTAGTTGTTTGATCCATACAATGTTAGAAGAATTCATAACTACTATCACATACTCAGCTTCAATTGTAGATTATGAAATACAACTCTGTTTGCTACAATCATGACAAAAAGTCACTATCAAAACTCTTCTCCAATAGAAATAAAGGAAGCCAAATAAACAAGAGCATCATCTTTGTCTTGGTTCTGGCGCCATCTGGACACTTGTCACTCCTGGATGAACTTTGATACCCACTCATTCAACACAACGTCATTAGGCCATTCAAATTGAAAAACTTTCTTCTCTTTTTCAAGAATCATATAAATCTCATGTTCAAAGTAGTGGCTGTGACATGAGATTTGTTGTATCTTGGCTTGTATGATTGAGTACGATAAAGACATTTTTGCATGAAATTCATAGAAATTTTGTAACCCTGTTCTTTTCAGGAATTCATAGCATTTTCTGAATTGTGTGCTCAAACCATTTGTTTTTTAACTTTAAAAAAAATAGTGCTCAAAATAAGATCTTAACCTGATAGTTTGGTTATGTAGGAATTGTTTGACCATAATTTAAGAGTATAATGAAGTAGGTGATTGGTATGTTTTGTCATTTTCTTGAAAGTTGCCCTCCTTTCAAGCATGTTGTTAATGTTGGAAATTGGAATAGCATGTCTAAAGTTTTGGTTTTATTTTCATGTTTTTAAATATAAAAGAATCAAAGTCACAATTGATTTATTTAAGTTAACTGTAATTAATAAAAATAAATCTAGCTTAAATAATTAGAATGCGATGTTTGTTGTTTGAACTACTTGAGGATTTTTTCTTGATTTTTTTAAATAAATATATTTCTATTAGTTAGTTTAAATAATTAAAATGTATTCTTTTTTAATTATTTAATTTTTTTAAAAAATATGGATTAAATTTTATGATGATAAATCATATAATTTAATTCTGAAATATTAAAGCAAAAGTCATACAAGTTTAACCTTAAATAATGTATACTAGCAATTAGACTCTATAATTACATGTTTGAAATCAAATAATTAGAGTTGAAGCATGTAATTATTAGAAATTCAATTCTTCAACTTCACAATGTTTCAATTCTTCTTCTTCTTAACTCATTCAACTTATATCGTAGTCTAAATGATATGACAACACAATATAAATCAAATATCAATTGCTTGACATCAATGAAAAGATAATAACTGATCTAATCATTCTAAAAACTTGTATACCTTTGATCATAATCATTTTTCATCATCATCACCGTCAGTTATAGTAATAGACACCCCCGCCTAGGATAGAGCTTGAGGAGAGAAAGAAATAATTGGATTTTGTGAGATGTTGAAAATCCAGTGAAGTCTTTAGAACCCTTTATAAAATGCTTAATGAGAATGTCTATGTTACTACTTGAAAGTGTCCATACTTTTCCCCTACCCCTTTTGATAATAATATGGCAAGAAATTGGGAGTTACTCGACATCTATGCTATATTTTATAATTCAATAGAATGGAGAGGAGAGTGGTCCTCCTTTTACACCAAATAATAGTGGTGCAACCCTCGCAGGCGGTCCTCCTACACTAGATGGAAACTGTCAAATCCAAGATGCTACAAGATGAGCTTCAATGGAGTTGCAAGAAGAGAAAATGTCATTACAGGTGGTTTCATAAGGTATACCATTGGGAAAATGATTATTGCATTCAATGTTAATATGAATAGAGACCCTAATATCCAAGTAGAAGTGGTGATCCTATTGTGGGGAATTAAATATGTCCTTTCATTTGGAATAAAAGTTTTAGTAATAGAATGGGCCTTGAAGCTAATTGTTGGTGTTGTTAAAGACCTCCATAAAGATAATTGGGGTTTTGAAGGAATAATTATGGATATTCAAAAACCATTATTGTGGCTTTATCCTTTTGTTATTAATCACTCCTATCTAGAGGGTAGCATGGTTGTTGACGTAATGGCAACCTTAGGTCTTGAAATTGAGTGTCTAAGATACTAGAGAAACATAGCTTACATTTGTCCTCATGTTAGAAATTTCTTATGGACAGAGAGTAAAATAAATAATAATTAGAATGGTGGTTAAAAAATTATGTCTATGGATTATCCTACTTTTCTTAATATTGACGGTGAGGAGGATTAACAATGACAATAATTTCAAAAAATAGAGGTGGGAAAAGGGTAGTGATGTCAGGGGTGATAATTTGAAAATAACATGATAAGACAAAAAGGAATGGAGCTGTGGCATTATTATGTCGATGATTCTTCTTGCAATAAGTTGAGGTTGCACAAAAGGGATGACATGATCCATGTGAATACTTTACAAAGTGTTTTAATGATGAGATGGTACATAATGCTAAAATGACAACAACAAGATATCTTAGTATTGTTAAATGGAGAAATTTTGCACAAGATTTGGCTATTCGGCCCAATTTTAAAATATGTAAATAAAGGTTTTTCGGCATGAGTGAATTATAATGAGAAGGATGTCACATAATTTTGAAGGAGATAACACACAAACTAATCATTCTAACCTTTATTTATGGATCATGGTAATTTCCTCTATCATTGTGAATTGTGGTAAGGAAAAAACCTAGATGGGGATCTCTGTTACTATTGCTACTATTAAAAGAATGGATGGGGATAGGGTTTGAATCAAGCTACATAAATTCAAGACGAGTTTAAAAATGATACCACTATTTGGCACATATTATCATATCCACCTTGTTTACTGATATTATATTATGTTTTGGATTGATTCCATAGACATTTATATTTCATGTATTTAAATGCAATATTAGTTCAAAATGTATATGCACAAAATGATAATATGTTATGATAAAAAAATTTAGTTGTAAATAAATATATTGTGCATTTAATATGATTGAAATGATTTCAAGCTAACTACACTTCTTTGACCAAGGGGTTGAAGGGAGATGACCATCCTCCAAGGAGGGAGAAAAAGTATCACCAAGAGTGGAAAGTAAACATGATCATGGCCTCGAGCTGTCTAAGTTCCTAAAGTGGTACGTAATCCTAAGTCAAGTTTCCTTTTATGATCCTAGAACGTGGGATTTTTGTACAAGGTCCCTATTTTGGTTCATCCCTACACAAATAGTAGATTTGATGGGTTTTTGGTTGTTTAGGAAATTATGTTGTGAACCTACACCATTGTTTAACCAAGTTCCTTAATTGGGTTTGAAGTATTAATCTTTTCAATTTATTATTTTTAATAATTATATATTTTCTTCATCTTTTATAAATTTATGAGTGTGAAATACATTACACATATACCTTCGTAAGTATATATATGAATATTTAGGTATGTGCAGGATCATGGCATGCCAAACTAGGCCCTTAAGTGGCAATGGAAATTTAGAAAATCAGGTTTCGACAAGTTGACATAAAAATTTGAACAAGTTATAACTATTATATCAAAAATATGTAAGAAGAGAATCTGTAGAAAATTGAATTTAGTTTCTAAGATACTAAGCCTTTTTTGAAAAACAATTATTCTATATGTTGAAAATTTTAAATTTCAATGTAGTAGTACGAAAATTTCAAGAAAAATATAAGAAGTAGGTGTATGTCTGACCACCTTAAAAATAATCAAATGATAAATTTATTTTACAAGATTCTAAATATAAGTATTAGACTCATGTTTAGATGTGATACATATTTTTTTGTAATTTTTTTCCTAGTAAATAATTAATTATGATTTTCTTCTACAACTTTTCTAGAATACAAAAACTCTCATGTCTAACCATGTTAACTTAGTCTAAAATTTATCAAATTATTTTTTTATTTAATATTTATTGTAGTAGGAAAACCATAGAATGTGACACATATTTTGGATTTCAAAAATATTATACAGTTTGAAAGTTATAGCTATTTTTCAATAAGTCTATCAATCATGATTAGAAAGATAACAAGTAGGTGTATGTCTAACCACATTAAATAATTTAATCAAATGCTAATATTTTTTTATAAGATTCCAGATAAAATTAGTAGACTCGTGTCTAGATGTGATGTATATTTTTTTGTATCTTTTTGCTAAGTAAATAATTAATTATGATTTTTCTGCTACAAATTTTCTTGAATATAAAAACTCTCGTGTCTAACCACCTTAACTTAGTCTAAACTTCATCAAATTGAAAGAATTGTTTATTATTATTGTATTAGGTGAAGCATAGAATGTGATGTATATTTTAGATTTCAAAAATGTTATATTGTTTGAATGTTATAGTTGTTTTTCAAAGAGTCTATCAATCAGGACTTCTTTTTCACATCGCCACTTTTTGGCATACCATGATCCTACACATACCCATTTATGAGTGGACCATGATGATTTAACACTTTAATATATATATATATATATATATATATATATATAGAGAGAGAGAGAGAGAGAGAGAGAAAGAGAGAGAGAGAGAGAGAGAGAGAGAGAGAGAGAGAGAGAGAGAGATGGGGGGATAAACACTTTGACCTGGACCTATGAACTGGTGAGGCCAAAAATGAGGGACCTCGTGCCCAATGGGATTTGAACCCCTATGGCAAGAACAAAAATACAATAACTTAATCTTTTGTTCTTTCTTAAATCTTTATCATTTTAAGGTTTTTAAGATTTAACCATCGATGTGAACCAAATGGAATTAAGGGAATAAATTCCCAAATTCATATGAATGTATTTTCATTACCTTGTAATCCATTTGTTGTTATAATGAGCCATGTTTTAAGTTTTGCAACATATCTTCATTCTAGGTTTGTCACCAACAATAGAGTCACACGCATATTCTTCAAATAAGTTGCAAATAAACTTTCTATAGGTTGTAAACTTTTAATTTTGAAGCACATTTTATATTTGTAACCATATGTTGACTCTTCCTAGATTGGATAACAATTTGACAAATGATACAAGAGATTCTAGGATAGAGATAACAAGACTTTTATATCTCTATTACCCAGTAGAGTCACCAGTTTGTTGGATCCTCCATTTGTTTCATCCAATTACCCTAAGGACTAGCATTCAACTATCAATGGAAACCTAAGAAAAATGGCCAATTAATAGAAGTTATTCACAAGTATAAATAATTCCTCTACTCTTTGGGCTCTGCAAGACCCAAGTGAGTACACCTAAGAAATATCCACTATCACAAAGACAAGGTTATTTATGCAAATAAAATAAGGATGCAAGATTCTTACAGTCTCCTTCCGTAGGGGAGAACATCAAGAAATTTTTTCTAGGCCCACAAATGGATGACTCCAAAACCACCTCTTTTGTATCCATGCCCATATTTCACTTTGCATCCCACATTAGAAATAATCAAAGGGGTCGCTAAAGAGATAGGAAACATTTGGAAACCACAAGAAAAAGTGTGTATCTTCACTCAAGGATTTTAATATCCCGCTGGCTACTCGTGGAAAATTTTAATATCCCTCTAACTAAAAGATGGAATATCAATCTTCTCACTTCTATGGTCTATATAAATCTCCTGCAATGCAATCCCCTTAAACAACCACAATTCACACAAACCCTCCAAAATAAAAATATTTAGCCTTTTTGAATTACACAACCAATTACCATATGATGCAAATAATCAAAACTAGAAGATGTATTTGTCTCTCCTTGCTTAAATTTCTCAAACTTCAAAATGGTGGTATCTTAGTATCAAATCTTGATATTATGTACTTAACCAAAAACTTGTAAAACATATTTCACTAGCTTTCTTGATTGAAACAAATCCATTAAGACACTCAAAAAAATTAATGACAAGGCTAATTGATATCCTGGCCTGTACTGATCATCAGAGTTTTGCAAGTTTTCAATCAAACATACCACTTCTTCTCAAATCTTATATAGCACCCTTTTCCATGAATTGAACAATAATCATTGATGCAAAATTATCAATGATGCTTGGTGAAATACATATTTCCATTATCAAGCTCAAAATAACACTCTATGTCATTCCTTGGCAATCGTTGGGATAAACAAAACCTTTCAAAAAGCCAACAAGTAGAGAAGACACATCATTTTCATCCCACATATTTCCATGCGAATCCTCTGTTCACAACCTCTTTATCTCAACAATGCATTAGAAACTAAGGAAAATATTATTGAGTACCTGATAAATCCACATTTTACCCCATGTATATTCATCTCTGCCACATAAGACATCTAGGCCCACATTGGGATGATTTTAGAATCCGAGCAAACCACTACACTGAACATGCAAAGTTGTCCATGCCATCCTAGTTTCCTTTCTTGCTAACTTTTTAAAACATGGGAAAGCTCTCAACAAGTCAACATGAAACCATATATTTCCTCAATCATCTTCCATTTCATGCTTAGAAACAAGTTGAACCAAAAAGAGACTCCAATGAGAACTCGATCAAACCAATGTAAACACACTAGGCCCACCATACATATCAACTCCTTGATTGAGCTCGTTGGTGCATTAAAAAACTTAGAGACCTTAACAAGTCACCAAGATTAAAAAAAAATCTCCATTTATTTACCCTAGTAGACTGCACAACTAAACATTCTTAAAAACTCAACAAATTGGTAGAAGGAACAAAACATCACAACAAGCCAGTAAGTGGGTCCATCTTTTATCTTCATTGTTGACTTGTTCAACTCACTCATTCTCTGGAACATGGGAACTCATCTAAACAAGCTAATGAGTGTATACACCTAAAAATGGTCATCTAGACTATTAGCCCCTTTTGCTAAATTATCAATTGCTTAATCTTGATCAAATCCTAGCTCTATCATTTATTCGATTATTTTCTATGGGCTAACCATCTTATCCTAAGTTTTTATTTATTAAAAGGAATATTCCCTCCCCTTTTAATAAATAAAAAGCCCCCACTTTTCCTCTTATCCTAAGTTGCACAAATAAAGCATTATTCTTATTTTATAAAAAGGGAAAAAGCACTTTTTGTCTCATATGGACACAAAAGTCAACTCTTATTTTCCCATTGGAGGATACTTGTGCACATGGATTGCTCCTCTTTTAAGCTCCACCATTGATTAAATCTTTTGCCTCTTAATCTCCATGGTCCATTTCTCCTCTTTTCCTATAAAAGAAGAGCTCTCTTCTTCATTCTAGATCCACAAATTTTTATGCTATTGTTATGCTACAGGTTTTCTAGGTCATCTTGGAGCTTTTGGAGACATTCTTGCATCTAGGGTTTGAAGATTTGGAGCATTGTTGGCATTCATCTTAGATCTTCATCAACACTCTATCTTCTTGTCTTCATTCTTGCATCATCATGGCTTTCTTGCTTCATAGTTAGATTTCATTTCTTGCATAGTAGCTTCATTTTCATGGCATTCTTAGCTTAGATTTCCTTTATGCTTTAGATTAATTCATCTAGTTTAACTAGGAGGCTTTGTAATACTTGCATCTTTCATTTCCATAGTTTAGCTTGCATTTCCATTCTTAAACTAGCTTGCATTGCATTTTCATTCTTGATTCTTGAGGATATTGGCATTCTTGCCCTTGTCTTCATTGAATCTCCCATTGCATGGTTTACTAGCAAGGTTATAGGCTTAATAGCTCTAGCTGAGAGCATTCTTAAAAACCCTTGCACTCCATGCCTAGGGAGCTATGGATCGATTTGTGAGGGCTCATTCTTGAGTTTCCTTGCATGTAATGATTCATAGAAGTGTGACACATTTATAGCACACAATGAGCACAAGGATATTTAGTTCACATTATTATATTACTTACTCACTAGCTTGTTGGAGTATAAAGAAACTCCCAATGAGACACTAAGAGAGTTCATTCTTTATACATCACATCCATGTGGATAATTCATCTTTTGCATATCCATACATGTCGTCACTCATCAATGAGGAAAAATAGTCATAAAACTCCAACAAGTTGTTGAGCTTGTTAGTCTCAAGGGCATCCACATCAATGCTCAATAATGCATTGAAGGAACATAAAACCTTCACCGACCTCCCAATCTCAAATCCAATGAAAGAACACATATACAAAAACCAACTTAGTGACTTATTGAAGAAACTTGAAGACTCCATTGAGATAGTGATAAAACATTAGGGACTGAATCATGATAACTAGACTTGACTGTGACCAATTCATGACCTCGTCGAGACATAGAAGAAACTTCAACGTATTAGCAAGTGGGGCCCAAAGAATTATGACTTAAGATAATTTAATGCACATGCATACAACTTGAGGGTTAAGTCCATGCATGGAGGATATTTTAGGATATAGAACATAAAAATAACTTTAAGATAAAGGCAACCAACTTACGATAAACTAAAATGGGTAGGGGTCGGCCAACCTAACGATATGGAGACCCTCAAGGAAAAATTATAAGAGGCCTTAACCAGGATAACGGGTCAAAAAAAATTATAAGATGTCACCAATAAATTTAAACATTATGAAACCAAATGTATAGAAACTTGAAAACTCTAACCCTAACACAATTGCAAAAAACTCTAACATTTTCCATATTTTTTGGGTATTTTTACAACTCATCTTGTCAAGGATTTTCCCTCATTTCTTTTGGTTCTTCTCACATCTAGTAATAATTTTGTTAAGATGGAAGTGGATAGAATTAGGATATTAAAACCTATTGATTGTGCATATCTAAGAAAAAATGCTACAATTTCTAGAATCCTACAAAAGGGATGGTTAATGTCGTATATTAAAAAAACTCCATGGTTCAGACCCCAAGATTATAGAGATGTTTTCTAAGTGCTAGAAAGAAGGGAAAATTTCCCTCTTTTGCAAGAAGTTTATCATTGATGAGAATCTGGTTGCAGAAGTCACGAGCCTCTTTGTAGATGGACTTAAATTTTTTAGGGACATGAAGTATTCAGATATGGTAGTCAAGCAATTTTTGAAAGAAGATGAGAGACAACAACAACTTAAAGCATCCAAAAGAAGCTATGAAATATCTTAAATCAATTTAATTTGGTTATATGAAGTTATGAGTGTAATAATGCAATAGATTTCTGGGTATGTGCAAGATCATGAGGGGCCAAACTTTCCCTTAAGTGGCAATGAAAAATCAGCAAATCGGGGTTAGTCAACTTGACGTGAAAATTTCAACTAGCTATCAACCTAATATCAAAAATTTGTAACAATAGAATCTGTAGAAAATTGAATGTAGTTTCTAAACTACTAGGCCTTTTTTGAAAAAAAAATAGTATGATTGTTGAAAAGTATAGATTTCAATGCAGCAGTACAAAAAATTTTGGAAAAAAATAAGAAGTAGGTGTCTGTCTGACCACCTTAATTATAATCAAATGATAATATTTTATTATAAGATTTTATATATAAGTAGTAGACTCATGCCCGGATGTGACGCATATTTTTCTGTAATTTTATTCTAAAAAAATAATTAATTATGAATTTTCTGCTACAACATTTTTAGAATAAAAAAACTCCCGTGTCTAACCACCTTAACTCATTCAAAACTTTACAAAATTCAAAAGAAAAAAATTCCTTATAGTACGCGAAGCATAGAATGTGACACATTTTTTGGATTTCAAAAATGTTATACCGTCTGAAAGTTATAGTCATTTTTCAATCAGTATATAAATTAGCACTTTAAAGGTAACTCAATTAGAAAATAACTAATAATTACTTATCAAATTCAAAATTTGACAGCAATTATATCGATAGAAAGCTTAATCTCCTTAAGATACCCTTGGGTACCCGATATTTTCAGGTACCCAAAAATGTCGGCAAAATTTTGATTTTTCACTTTTCCCTCCCCTTTCTCCCTCCCATTTCTCCATCCTTCATATGACTATATATATTAGATTATATATTATATATATTACATAATATATATTAGATATATATTAGATTATATCAAAAACTATATATTAGATTATATATTATATATATTAAATATTATATAATATCAATTATATATTTAATATTATATAATATACATTTTATAATAAATATTATTTAATAAATATTAATATTAAATGTTACATTATATATCATATATTATATATAATTTTATATGTATAATATATTAATATGTATTTTACAATTATGTACAAAAAGTTGGAAGATTGCAAAAAAATCATGGATGGCCATTGAAAGAAGCAAACGAAATCAATCAGTCATTTAAAAAATTCATGCGCGGCCATTGAGGAAGAGAGAGAGTGAGAAAGTGGCGGGGTCTGAGAGAGTAAGAGAGAGAGTGAGAAGGTGAGAGAGAGAGAGAGAGAGGGTGATACATTAGAACCCTCAAGTGTGTCCTAAGGGGTCCTACGACCCCTTCAGACACACTAGAGGGTTCAAATGTGTCAAAAGGGGTCATGGGGACTTCCTAGGGGTCCTAGTACGCCTTATCACTCATTAAGAACCCTAGGAAGTCCCCATGATCCATTTCGACACATTGAAACCCTCAAGTGTATCCTAAGGGGTCCTACAACCCCTTCAGACACCCTTGAGCATTCAAATGTGTCAAAAGGGGTCATGGGGACTTCCTAGGGGTCCTAGTACACCCTATCACATGTTAGGACCCCTAGGAAGTCCCCATGACCCCTTTTGACACATTGGAATGCTCAAGTTTGTCCTAAGGGGTCCTACGACACCTTCGGACACACTTGAGCATTCAAATATGTCAAACAGCATCATGAGAACTTCCTAGGGGTCCTAGTATGCCTTATCACTTGTTAGGACCCTTAGGAATTCCCCATGAACCCTATGGACACATTGGAATGCTCAAGTGTGTCATAAGGGGTCCTCTGACACCTTTGGACACACTTGAGCAATCAAATGTGTAAAAAAGGTGTCATGCAGACTTCCTAGGGATCCTAGTATGCCTTATCACCCAGTAGGACCCTCAGGAAGTCCCCATGACCCCTTTCAACACATTGGAACCCTCAAGTGTGTCCTAAGGGGTCGTACGACCCCTTCGGACACACTTGAGCATTCAAATGTGTCCAAAGGATCATGAGGACTTCCTAGGGGTCCTAGTAAACCTTATCACACATTAGGACCCCTAGGAAGTCCCCATGACCCCTTTTGACACATTGGAACCCTCAAGTGTGTCCTAAGGGGTCCTACAACCCCTTTGGGCACACTTGAGCATTAAATTGTGTCAAAATAGGTCATGAGGACTTCATTGGGGTCCTACTATGCCTTATCACATGTTAGGACCCCTAGGAAGTTCACATTACACATTTCGACACATTGAAACCCTCAAGTGTGTCCTAAGGGGTCGTACGACCCCTTCGAACACACTTCAGCATTCAAATGTGTCAAAAGGGGTCATTAGGACTTCCTAGGGGTCCTAGTACACCTTATCATGCGTTAGGACCCCTAGGAAGTTCCCATGACCCCTTTCGACATGTTGGAACCCTCAAGTGTGTCCTAAGGGGTCCTACAACCCCTTCAAACACACTTGAGGATTCAAATGTGTCAAAAGAGGTCATGGGGACTTCGTAGGGGTCCTAGTATGCCTTATCACATGTTAGAACCCCTAGGAAGTCCTCATGACCCCTTTTGACACATCGGAACCCTCAAGTGTTTCCTAAGGGGTCCTACGACCCCTTCGAACACACTTGAGGGTTCAAATGTGTCAAAAGGGGTCATGGGGATTTCCTAGGGGAACTAGTTCACCTCATCACATGATAGTACCCCTAGAAAGTTCCCATGACCCATTTTTACACATTGGAACCCTCAAGTGTGTCCTAAGGTGTCCTACGACCCCTTCAGACACACTTGAGGGTTCAAATGTGTCAAAAGGGGTCATTAGGACTTCCTAGGGGTCCTAGTATGCCTTATCACATGTTAGGACACCTAGAAAGTCCCCATGACCCCTTTCGACATATTGGAACACTCAAGTTTGTCCTAAGGGGTCCTACAACACATTCAGACACACTTGAGGGTTCAAATGTGTCAAAAGGGGTCATGGGGACTTCCTAGGGGTCCTAGTAAACCTTATCACGTGATAGGACCCCTAGGAAGTCCCCATGACCTGTTTCGACACATTGGAACCCTCAAGTGTGTCCAAAGGGGTCCTATGATGCCTTCAGACACACTTGAGCATTCAAATATGTCAAAAGGGGTCATGGGGACTTCCTAGGGGTCCTATTAAACCTTATCATGTGTTAGGACACCTAGGAAGTCCCCATGACCCCTTTGAACACATTAGAACCCTCAAGTGTGTCCTAAAGAGTCATATGACCCCTTCAAACACACTTGACCATTCAAATGTGTGAAAAGGGGTCATGGGGACTTCCTAGGGCTCCTAGTATGCCTTATCACGCGTTAGGACCCCTAGAAAGTCCCCATGATCCATTTCAACACATTGGAACCCTCAAGTCTGTCCTAAGGGGTCCTATGACCCCTTCTGACACACCTGAGCATTCAAATGTGTCAAAAGGGGTCATGGGGACTTCCTAGGGTTCCTAGTATGCCTTAACACATGTTAGGACCCCTAGGAAGTCCCCATGACCCCTTTTGACACATTGGAATGCTCGAGTGTGTCCTAAGGGGTCCTACGACCCCTTTAGACACACTTGAGCATTCAAATGTGTCAAAAGGGATCATGAGAAATTCCTAGGAGTCCTAGTATGCCTTATCACATGTTATGACCCCTAGGAAGACCCCATGAACCCTATGGACACATTGGAATGCTCAAGTGTGTCATAAGGGGTTCTCTGACCCCTTTGGACACACTTGAGCATTCAAATCTGTCAAAAGGGGTCATGGGGACTTCTTATGGGTCCTAGTATGCCTTATCACATGTTAGGACCCCTAGGAATTCTCATTACCCATTTCGACACATTGGAACCCTCAAGTGCATTGTAAGGGGTTATACGACCCCTTCAGACACACTTGAGCATTCAAATATGTCAAAAGGGGTCATCGGGACTTCCTAGGGGTCCTAGTACATCTTATCATGGGTTAGGACCCCTAGGAAGTTCCCATGACCCCTTTCAACACCTTGGAACCCTCAAGTATGTCCTAAGGGGTCCTACAACCCCTTCAGACACACTTGAGGGTTCAAATGTGTCAAAAGGGTTCATGGGGACTTCGTAGGGGTGCTAGTATGCCTTATCACGTGTTAGGACCCCTAGGAAGTCCCCATGACCCCATTTGACACATTGGAACCCTCAAGTGTTTCCTAAGGGGTCCTACAACCCCTTCAGACACACTTGAGGGTTCAAATGTGTCAAAAGGGGTCATGGGGACTTCCTGGGGATCCTAGTACACCTTATCATAAGATAGGACCCCTAGTAATTCCCCATGACCCCTTTTGACACATTGGAACCCTCAAGTGTGTCCTAAGGGGTCCTACGACCCCTTTGGACACACTTGACCATTCAAATGTGTCAAAGGGGTCATGGGGACTTCCTAGGGGTCCTAGTACAACTTATCACATGTTAGGACCCCTAGGAAGTCCCCATGACCCCTTTTGAAACATTGGAATACTCAAGTGTGTCCTAAGCGGCCCTACGACCCCTTCGAACACACTTGAGCATTCAAATGTGTCAAAAGGGGTCATTAAAACTTCCTAGGGGTCCTAGTATGCCTTATCATACGTTAGGACCCCTAGGAAGTCCTCATGAACCCTATGGACACATTGCAATTCTCAAGTGTGTCATAAGGGGTCCTCCGACCCCTTTGGACACACTTGAGCATTCAAATCTATCAAAAGGGGTCATGGGGACTTCCTAGGGGTCCTAGTACACCTTATCACGCGTTAGGACCCTCAAGAAGTCCCCATGACCCCTTTCCACACATTGAAAGCCTCAAGTGTCTCCCAAGGTGTTCTACGATCCCTTCGGACACACTTGAGCATTCAAATGTATCAAACCATGTCATCAGGACTTCTTAGGGGTCCTTGTACATCTTATCACATGTTAGGACCCCTAGGAAGTCCCCATGACCCCTTTTGACACATTGGAACCCTCAAGTGTGTTCTAAGGGGTCCCACGACCCCTTCGGGCACACTTGATCATTAAAATGTGTCAAAATGGGTCATGAGGACTTCCTAGGGGTCCTACTATACCTTATCATGTGTTAGGACCCCTAGGAAGTCCCCATTACCCATTTTGACACATTGGAACCCTCAAGTGTGTCCTAAGGGGTCGTACGACCCCTTTGGACACACTTAAGCATTCAAATGTGTCAAAAGGGGTCATCAGGAGTTCCTAGGGGTCCAAGTACACCTTATCACAAGTTAGGACCCCTAGGAAGTTCTCATGACCGCTTTCAACACCTTGGAACCCTCAAGTGTATCCTAAGCAGTCCTACAACCCCTTCAGACACACTTGAGGGTTCAAATGTGTCAAAAGGGGTCATGGGGACTGCGGAGGGGTCCTAGTATTCCTTATCACATGTTAGGACCCATAGGAAGTCCCCATGACCCTGTTCAATACATTGGAACCCTCAAGTGTTTCCTAAGGGGTCGTACAACCCCTTCGGACACACTTGAGGGTTCAAATGTGTCAAAAGGGCTCATGGGGACTTCCTACGGGTCCTAGTACACCTTATCACGTAATAGGACCCCTAGGAAGTCCCCATGACCTCTTTTGACACATTTGAACCCTCAAGTGTGTCCAAAGTAGTCCTACGACCCCTTCGAACACACTTGAGCATTCAAATGTGTCAAAAGTGGTCATGGGGACTTCCTAGGGGTCCTAGTATGCCTTATCATGCATTAGGACCCCTAGGAAGTCCTCATCACCCCTTTCAACACATTACAACCCTCAAGTGTGTCCTAAGGGGTCCTACGACCCCTTTGAACACACTTGACCATTCAAATGTGTCAAGAGGTGTCATGAGGACTTCCTAGGGGTCTTAGTATGCCTTATCACGCATGAGGACCCCTAGGAAGTCCCCATGACCCCTTTTGACATATTGGAATGCTCAAGTGTATCCTAACGGGTCCTACGACCCCTTCAGACTCACTTGAGTGTTCAAATGTGTCAAAAGGGGTCATGAGGACTTCTTAGCAGTCCTAGTATGCCTTTCACACGTTAGGACCCCTAGGAAGTCACCATGACCCCTATGGACATATTAGAATGCTAAAGTGTGTCCAAAGGGGTCCTACAACCCCTTTGGACACACTTGAGCATTCAAATGTGTCAAAAGGGGTCATGGGGACTTCCTAGGGCTCCGAGTATGCCTTATCACATGTTAGGACCCCTAGGAAGTCTCCATGACCCCTTTCAACACATTGGAACCCTCAAGTGTGTCCTAAGGGGTCCTACAACACCTTCGGACACACTTGAGCATTCAAATGTGTCAAAATGGGTCATGGGGACTTCCTAGGGGTCCTAGTATGCCTTATCATGCGTTAGGACACCTAGGAAGTCCCCGTGACCCCTTTTGACATGTTGGAATGCTCAAGTGTGTCCTAAGGGGTCCTACAACCCTTTTGGACACACTTGAGCTTTGAAATGTGTGAAAAGAGGTGATGAGGACTTCTAAGGGGTCCTAGTACACCTTAGCACGCGTTAGGACCCTTAGGAAGTCCCCATGACCCCTATGGACTCATTAGAATGCTCAAGTGTCTCCTAAGGGGTTCTACGACCCCTTCAGACACACTTGAGCATTCAAATCTATTGAAAGGGGTCATGGGGACTTCCTAGGGGTCCTAGTATGCCTTATCACACGTTAGGACCCATAGGAAGTCCTCATGACTACTTTCAACATATTGGAACTCTCAGGTGTGTCCTAAGGGGTCCTACAACCCCTTCGGACACACTTGAGCATTTAAATGTGTCAAAATGGGTCATGAGGACTTGCTAGGGGTCCTAGTAGGCTTTATCACGCGTTAGGACCCGTAGGAAGTCCCCATGACACTTTCAGACACATTGGAACCCTCAAGTGTGTCCTAAGGGGTCCTACAACCCCTTTGAACACACTTGAGCATTCAAATGTGTCAAAAGGGGTCATGAGGACTTCTTAGGGGTCCTAGTATGCCATATCATGCGTTAGGACCCCTTGGAAGTCCCCATGACCACTTTCAACACATTGGAACCCTCAAGTGTGTCCTAAGAGGTCCTACAACCCCTTCAAACACACTTAAGCATTTAAATGTGTCAAAAGGGGTCATGAGGACTTCCTAGGGGTCTTAGTATGCTTTATCACGCTTTAGGACCCGTAGGAAGTCCCCATGACCCTTTTCGACACATTGGAACTCTGAAGTGTGTCCTAAGGGGTCCTACAACTCCTTCGAACACACTTGAGCATTCAAATGTGTCAAAATGGGTCATGAGGACTTCCTAGGGGTCCTAGTATGCCATATCACGCGTTAGGATGCCTAGAAATTGCCCATGACCCCTTTTGACACATTAGGACCCTCAAGTGTGTCCTAAGGGGTCATACGACCCCTTAAGACACACTTAAGCATTCAAATGTGCCAAAAGAGGTCATCAGGACTTCTTAGGGGTCCTAGTATGCCTTATCATGTGTTAGGACCCCTAGGAAGTCCCCATGATCCCTTTCGACACATTGGAACCCTCCAGTGTGTCCTAAGGGGTCCTACGACCCCTTCAGACACACTTGAGGATTCAAATATGTCAAAAGGGGTCATGGAGACTTTCTAGGGGTCCTAGTATGCCTTATCACGCGTTAGGACCCCTAGGAGGTCCCTATGACCCCTCTCGACACATTGGAACCCTCAAGTGTTTCCTAAGGGGTCCTACGACCCCTTCGAACATACTTTAGCATTCGAATGTGTCAAAAGGGGTCATGGGGACTTCCTAGGAGTCCAAGTATGACTTATCACATGTTAGGACCCTTAGGAAGTCCCCATGACCCCTATGGACATATTGGAATGCTCAAGTGTGTCCTAAGGGGTCCTATGACCCCTTAGGACACACTTGAGTGTTAAAATGTGTCAAAAGGGGTCATGGAGACTTCCTAGGGGTCCTAGTACACCTTATCATGCTTTAGGACCTCTGGGGACTTCCTAGGGGTCCTAGTATGCCTTATCACGCATTGGGACAATGTACCTTAAATGTTCTTACATCAATTTTTATGCCACTGTTAGTTTCTAGAACAGATGATGACATCTATTTATTCAGTATAGTCAGACCGCCGAGATTACAAGGAGTTTGTATAAAAATCCTGTGCTGGATACTTTCAAGAGGACTTGGGCTGAAACTGTCTATCATCAACTCAATTGTGCATGTATTTTTTCGAATACATTTTATATACATATATATATATATATATATATATATATATATATATATATATATATATATATATATATATATATATATATATATATATATATATATATATATATATATATATATATATATATATATATATATATATATATATATATATATATATATATATATATATATATATATATATATATATATATATATATATATATATATATATATATATTATATGCATTAGTATATAATACATTAATATATAATACATTATATATATTATATACATTAGTATATATATAATATACATTTTATATATATATATATATATACATATATATATATATATATATATATACATATATATATATACATACATATATATATATGTGTGTGTGTGTGTGTGTGTGTGTGTATGTATATATATATATATATATATATATATATATATATATATATTATATGCATTAGTATATAATACATTAATATATATATTATATACATTATATATATTATATACATTAGTATATATATAATATACATTATATATATATATATTATATACCTCTTTTTATTTATAAAAGTTCAATTTTTTCATTTACTCCCACCATTTTTTCGTGTACTTGGAAATATTGGGTACCCGATAAAATTGGGTACCTAATTATTGGCTGGTATAACTTTGACCAATATATTCCCTATCCCCACAAACTAGAGAAGTAAGAGATTTCAGACTTTATTCACCGGTTGCAGGAAAAAAAATGTGATTTGGGGCCCATTTTTTGTTTTTTGTCAACTTGTGGTCTCACCATGGGAAGCAACAGTTGTCAAAAGGCAAAATGCAAGGGGAAGGTGACGGATGAAGAAATTCAAGCATATAGGGAAAAAGATAGGGAAAATCACCGAAGAAGGAGAGAAGCTATGTTAAACATTAATCAAGTTGAGCCCGTAAATGTAGTTGCAAGTGAAGAGGATGTTGAATTTGAAAATAATATGGAAATTAATTTTGTGAATAATGTATGGAGTGAAGATGAAAATGTAGAGATGGAGAATGAAAATGTATACTTGGGGAATGAAAACGTAGATTTGGGGAATGACAATGAATGGAATGAAGATGAAAATGTACAGATGGAGATTGAAAATGTAGACTTGGGGAATGAGAATGTTGCACAAGAACCACATAAACGTTACACATCTCCAAATTATATGCGAAATGAAGTCCCTTGCAATAAAGATAATCAATCTTCAAATTGGGGGATTTCAAGAACACCTAAATGGTTAATTGAAATTGAGGAGAACATTATGAATAATTGGGAAGGAAAGAGGTCACATAGAACTATTAGGTTGTGGGCTTCAAGGCTTTATGATCAATTTTTTGGAAACAAGACATTGGTTGAGCAATGTCAAATTTTTGTGCAGTTGTTAAAGATGCAAAAGATGAGACCTGTGCTTGTGAAATTGAAGATTTTTGTGAACAAGAAAATGGAGAGAAATGTCATTGTTGTGAAGAATCTTTTCAATGCTCTCAATAGCATTCGGAAGACTAGCAGAGAAAAAGACAAGAGAGTTGCTCGGAGGGTTATTACAACCTCCTTAGTAAGTCATCAGTTGAGAAAGGCTCGTTTGATGAGACAAACTTGTGTTGACTTCAATATAGACCGTAAAACTTTGGGTAGAGAACTTTCAAGAAGAGAAAGACTTGATGATCCATTTCAAATTGATACATGGGCTTATGGTGGGAGACTTCCATGTTTTGATAAGAAGCTAACAGATGTTGTCAAGGATGAAATTCAACAATTTTGGGATGCTAACTCAAGAGTGTCACCAAATGTGAAGGATGTCTTGAAGTTGAGAGTTGGCAATCAAGAACTCCACATCCTAAACATTATGTGGAGGTAAGTCAAACAATGTTGTATAAAAAATTTTGTGAGACACATCCAACATTGAAAATATCACAAAGGTCTTTTGAATCCATGAAGCCATTTTATTGTGTACCCCTTAAGATTCGGAATACATGTTTTTGCAAATATCATGTTGAGTTTTCCATGCATCATGAATTATTACGGTCCATTCATTCTACTTTGCATACTAATGAAATGCTAGAGGATTGTGGTGCAAGTGGTCTTCCCAAATCATCAAGAGACTTGCTAGATCAATTTTTATGTCAAAGAGATGATGGTTGTTTATTTTATAAAAAAGATTGCTTAAATGCCAAGTGCTCAGAATGTGGTGGCTTGTCCAAGTTTAGGACATATTTTCATGAGGGTTTGGAACAAAATTTTGGAAAGACACTTGTCCAAAAAAAGGTATATGAAATAGTGAAATATACATTGAAGAGTGAAGGTGAAGGCTCTAGATGTGAGTTAGTTGCAAAAGAATACAATGTTGCTGATTTTATCTCAGATTTCAAGACAAAAATTTTTTACAAGTATGCAAGGCATAGTCATAGGTCTCAATGGTTGGATCAACAATTCAAGACATGTAAGGACACTTTCCCCATTGGAACTATTATATCCGTTGTAGACTTTGTAGAGAACTATACATTGAAGCCCCAAAATGAGACTCAAGATCAATATTACAATTCCATTTAGGTTGCTATTTTTGTACACATCACATATAGACATTCCCCTGATAGCACAAAAGATGAGAAAAAATAATCAAAGAGTACCATTTTTATATGAGCGAGGATAGGTCTCACTCTCATGAGTTTGTTCAACATTATTTCCAAAACTATTTTGACTTCTTGCAGTAAAATGGTATTGCTATGGATAGGCATCTCATTTGGTCCGATAATTGCACTGGTCAATTTAAGAAGCTAGAATGTTTTATTGGTGTGTAGAATGCATGTGGAGAGAGTTGTACCTCATATTTGGATTTTTTTTTAGTCGGGGTATGGGAAAGGGGAGCATGATGGAGCAAGTGAGTGTGTGAATAGAGCTCTAGTTAAGGAGCAATTGAGGATTTTAGGTGTTGTACTTCTTGATGCTTGTTCTATTATTGATTGGTGTACTTTAGCATTGTCACAAGGGGGGACTCTTGATTCTACAGTGCATAGATTATTTTGGTTGGTTGAGGAGGGAACTATAGGAGATAGATTGGATTATCAAATAGTGAAAGACTCTTCAAAAGTGCATTCATTCCAAAGCTCCAATAGTAGTACATGGACCATTTGGACACAAGAGTTGGCTTGTTTTCTCCCCATGTGTTTGCAGTATGATTGGGATCATTGTGAGTCAAGTGAGTGGGTGGATACATGGGTTCCACAGTATCTAACTCCTTTATCTTTGACACTCTCTATAAGAAATTATGACATGGACACTTCAGTTGAGTATGACCATCTTTCAGATCTTTTATAGCCAGGAGATGTTTTTGCATTGGTTGCACCATAGGGGAATGATGAGAGGTCAGATTATTGGTTAGCACATTGTGTATGAGGTAAATAGAAGCTTGTACAACCGATGACAAGTAGTGATAGGTTCACATATCCTACTGGTTCAGTTGTTGTTGTGGGAACATGGCTATGAACATACATGATTAGAAAGAATGGAATTCCTACATTTGAAGACTATGAGAAGCACAAAACTATTCTCATGTATTCACACCCTTGTTATAGAAACAAATGTCAATTTGTCAAAGCATCAAGGAAGACCAAAGATAAAAGAAATTTGGACTATTAGTACTGTTGATCATGAAGCACTATTGGAGACCCTGAAGCAAAGAGATGACCCTTCAGGAACACTTGATTAGGTAATAAGTTAACTTAGTGAATTGTTTTCTAAGTTCATTAAGATTAATTTTAATGGACTAATTTGACCTTTCTTAGATTGTATTTTGAGTCAATAAACTTGGTTTTGTATGTGGATTGTAACTTGTGCAGGAGCACCTATGAAGACACCTATGGTCACCATGGATCCAATCAGAGATAGAAGGAAAAAAGGATCCTTAATGGTTAATTGAGATCTTTTGAAGCCTATAATGGCAATTTGTAACAATCAATTTGATTTAAAAGTTAAATGTCCTAGAAGTCTTGATAAGGACTTATGACCAAAATCATGTATGGGTGGCCAATAGTGCCAAAAGGGATCTTACATGTCATTTACTTATGTCATTTGCATGGTTTGAATTCTTACATGTTTGATTGTTGTTTCTAATGCTTTAAGGATATTATTTTTTATCATTTCAAACAATCTATAGAAGTTAAACCTCAAACATAATAAGCTCCATGAATAGGGAATTCCAGAGTAAAGAAAAACAAATGTCCTAATATTCAGTCTTTTTTATTGGGTTTTGGGAGGGGTGGTAGAATATTAAAAATAATTGAATTTTAGTAGAGTGTTGACTATCTTAATCATGATTAGTTTCACAGTTCAAATTTCAAACATACCACTAACAGTCATTGCAATGGAACTGGGTCAAGAAAAGAAGTGTGCATGCTTTCACATTTGGGTATTCTCTTCTTTCAGAATGAAAACCTAATTGTTTTGACTGCAGACAAGGACATGTTCCCAAGGACTACTTAATCTATAAAACACAACTACTTACAGGCTTCCTAGTGTACCATAATTCATTGTTTGTTTTATGGTCTGCAAGTGACATGTTTTCTAAGTTTGCACGAGAGAGTAAAAGGGTTAACTTTTTCGTTACTAAAAATGGTGTGGACTATAAGTTGGTGGTTCACTTTCATGACATTGTAAATGTTAGTGACAACCCCATTCCACCCACAGAGTCACTGGAACGCTCACAACCACGCTCGACCCAAGTGACCCCAAGGTGCACTAAGCATGATTAGGTAGTGATCTTCTGAGGCTCATATCTTGGAACTCGTGAGAGGTATCGACAAACCATCAAGGGCTATGGGATCATGTTTCTAAGGTCTACAATAACCTCTCTCAATTTTTGGCGATTCGAATTCATTTTCATTTGGCAAGGTGATCTCAGTCGATGCCAAAACTTGCAATGAGGGTCAGTTGAAACTAGCTCAGCAGTGTATCTTTCAAACCATCCATCCTGGCATCAAACCATCTACTCTATTGGAATCTGGTTGGCTGGGTAAACACTAGTGACAACCCCATTCTGCCCACGGATTCACTAGAACGCTCGCGACCACTCTCGACCCAAGTGACCCCAAGGTGCACTAAGCATGATTGGGCAGCGATCTTCTGAGGCTCGTATCTCATACCTTGTGAGAGGTATCAAAAAAATTTTAGGGTCTACGGGACCATGACTCCAAGGTCTACAATAACCTCTCTCAATTTT
>BSBK01013962.1:7500-95050 GCA_027943335.1 Chamaecyparis obtusa | reverse complement strand
CTGAAAACTAAATAACATAGTTTTTATTTTACTTCAAGTCATAAAGCACTTAATCTCTTTCATACAGAAGCAAACTCGCAAAGAAAATGACAAGGAATGATCCAGTAGTCCATGGGTTTCCACATAAGGATCTAAACTAGGTATCCATAAGGATAACGTAGCAAACCATAATGTCTGATGAAACCATTATGTTTTATCTTTGTTAAATGAAATCCCATAACCCTTGAATTTTATAATTATCACTTAATTAAACAACTGACAGAAATTCTTTCCCATAAGATATAGACTAGTGTCAGACACAACTGACAGAAATTCTATCATCACAAGGTACTAGACTAGTGTCAGCCCCCACTCTACGGATCATTCTTGCATTATCTCAACAAACACTTGATCTATCAATCAAAGATAGCAATGAAATCAATTGCAAATCACAATTTCACTAACATCCTGTTTCTAATGCATCAATTTTACCAAATTGAACAGCAACAGAAAAACCATTTCAACACCAAATTACCATATTCCTTGACACACTTTCATATACAAAATGTTTTCACGAAAGATGAGAACATCACAACTTCTTTTACTCACAAATCCAAAATCCAATAATAACTTATTATCAAATCTGAAACTGATCATATCAAAATTCTTATTTCCATTTAACAGAAAAGAAATCAGCATATTAATTCAGCAACAGAACCAACACAATAACCATCTCTTTTACATCCATTTTAGTTTACCATAATCGAGTTATTAACAACAAAACCATATATACTGATCTATTAATTATAAGTTTATATCTTTATATACATACTGGCATATGTACAAGTATACACCACATCTCATGTATACGTATACATATTCCAGTAGGTATATGTATCAGTGAAAACAACTTTATATAAACTCATAATTAATAATTCAGTTAACAGTCACAACTTTTATTATATACGTGTTGGCATATGTATATGTATACCTACAGCTTGTGTATACATCCGCATATCCCAGCAGGTATATATATGTTTATGTACATCGAATTGCATAAACCAAAAATAATAAATTCAAGTTCTGAAATATGCACTTTGTAAACCATTCATATTGCCTTAGTTCGATAACAGAATTAAGTCAAATTCTCTACACATCTGTTATTGCCGTAAAACAATAACATTGACCACATAACCAAAACTGAATTCTAACTTAAATGAAATTACCAAATGCTATTTTTTATTGACTATGTATGATAAGAAAAATCTCTCCTATGATTCTTTACCATTTCCTATATTTCCTTAACATCTCCTATTAACATAGCAATCGAAAACATACTGCTGTTACTAAAGATGATCATATAGTACGTGATCAAATATAACCTCCCTTGACAACTGCATTCCTCTATTCATTGATGCGTACAGAGCAACAATCTTTCACAAAAAGGATCGACACCAGATAACCATAGAAGTTCCCCCTATGAACTACTTTCCATACTTATGCTGCAAGTGTAACACATAATATGTTTGATAACCGATATCATTATGAAAACTACTGAATGCAAAACCCCCACATTACAACACTAAATACCATCGATACCAGTCTCGGTAATGACTTATGGAAACACAAAAGAAAACATTAAAAACTGTCTAAACCCGAAAGACACTATAACCCTTAGCCTTCATTAACGTATACACCTCTAACTACAAACCCACATACCACAGATAACACAAACACATAACAATTAGAACATAGCTTTGTTTAATTCGACTGACAACTAAAAAACATTTTAATCTACCATTTCTTTAATTTACATTGCAAAAATGAGAAACGAAACAGAGAGAGAGAGTAAGGTAAGAGATGCCCCTGCCTGATATTTGTATGGAGAAAATATCTAGAACCAGTATGCTAATGCTAGCTCCTACCTGGTGAGCTCCACAACAAAAAAACAAATGCCGTGCAAGAAAACCCAAAATGCCAAGTTTTTCAGTAACAATGCCAAACTCCCCAAATGACCATGAACAGAAGGGTTTAGCACAGCTGTAAAAACACTTTTCAATTCATGCCACTTATACAGAAGAAGACAACAGTAACCCATTTCCAATAGTAAAAGTCCACCCAAAAAGCCACAGCAAAACATGGTAAACACAATGGAGTCGAACAAATTGCAACCCCCCTTCACTCAGAAAGAAATGGCGAACAAAACATCACAATAACTTCCTTGACCCGTTCATTCAATGCAAGCTTATCTCTTGCAGTGAACGCAACCCACTTCCTGCAAATGTCCAGAACAATACCATCGCATAACCCGAAATCCCAGCTGCATTAAAAACCCACTTAAACCTCACTGCCCATTCAACATCATTATCGCGTGATTAATGCCACATGATATGTGTTAAGCGCGGTATAACCTTGTTAAGGTTTATGCCAACTACAAAATGATACAACTTTCCTTCTAAGTTAATATTAATATTAATATTAATATTATCATTAATATTAATATTAATATTAATCACTAACAATACTATTTTATTAGTAATAATAACAATATTATCCACCATACTATATATATATATATATATATATATATATATATATATATATATATATATATATATATATATATATATATATATATATATATATATTATATATATATATATATATATATATATATATATATATATATATATATATATATATATATATATATATATATATATATATATATATATATATATATATATATATATATATTATCTCAAACAAGAAAGATGACAGTATATTATATTAATATTAACATTAATATTAATATTAGTATTAATCATCAATAACATATTTCTGTAAACGAAGTACCACATTCTCACCAGACGTTCTTTGATAGCTGCAAGTATAGACATACATGTACACAACTGCAATTATCTAAAATCAAAAAATGATGTAAGCTCTAAATACTGTCCTACACCTCAAAATACAGTTAACAATGCTAAGGTACACATTACTAATTATAACAAACACATAACCATGAATTTCCATATCAATGAATCCACAATCAGATGATTACTATCTGTACAGATTTTCCTTATAACAAAATCATATCAATGTTCAAAGTTTAGTTTAATCAAATTCTGTCCTCAAAATAGGACTCATTATGAACAGAAGTAAACATACTTTCCATAGATGTTTGGCAGAATATCAATGATATCACTTTTAATCTAATAACAGAGTTCAAAGAACATAAACAGAGTTCAAACTCAAAGAAATCTAAACATAACAAAATGTAAAGAAGTCTGGAACAGTCAGGAGCATGACACCCCTCCCCCACCAGCCTAGGCTTACTCCTGGAAGCCTGAAAACAAATGAGGATGAGCAGCTCTCATAACCCCTGTATCCTCCCAAGTTGCTGAAGTTTCATCTTCAAGATCCCACAATACTTTTACCTACTCTATTCTGCATCCTCTGAGGTTTAGCTCCCTTTGCTGGATTATCTGCACTGGTTCCAGCATCAACTGACCATCTACCACCTGTAAATTGTTCCAATTCAAAATGTGAGCAATGTCAGGAATATATTTTCTCAGCACAGAAATGTGAAAAACATCATGAATCCGCGAAAGACTGGGAGGTAAAACAAGTCTGTAAGCAACTGGACCCATGCGTTCAAGAATCTCAAACGGTCCCACAAACCTAGGAGACAATTTGGAACCTTTAACGAATCTAATAGGACTTTTTCGAGGTCTGACACGAAGAAAAACCTTATCTCCAACCTCAAATTGATGTTCAGTCCTATGCTGATCAGCGTACTTCTTCTGTCTATCCTGAGCAGTAGTGAGATGCTCTCTGATGCGTTTGACTTGCTGTTCCATATCCTGAAGCATCTCAGGTCCTAGAAGAATTCTGTCTTCCAGATTGTCCCAGCTCAAAGGTGTTCTACAAGGCCTACCGTACAAAGCCTGAAAAGGTGCCATACCTATAGAGCTATGATATCCGTTGTTATAGGCAAATTCAACCAGGTGCAAAAATTCCTCCCATTTACTCTGCCTATCCATCACATACATCCTAAGCATGTCTTCCAAAATCTGATTGACATGCTCAGTTTGTCCATCTATTTCAGGATGATATGCTGAACTGAGATTCAGCTGAGTACCTAACTCTCGCTGAAGAGACCTCCACAAAGAAGAAGTAAAAATTGGATCTCTGTCGGAAATGATTTTCTTAGGTATCCCATGCAACTTGACAATCTGTTCCATGTAAATCCGTGCTACAAATGCTGCATTGTAGGTGGATCTGACAGGTATAAAATGGGCAACCTTGGTTAAATGATCTACAATAACCATAATAGCATCATGACGCCAAGTAGAGATTGGTAGACCTAGTACAAAATCAATGGATATGGTATCCCATTTCCATTCAGGCATACTGTGAGACTGTAGTAAACCAGCTGGGTGTTGGTGTTCAGCCTTCACCCTTTGACATTCCAAACACCTGGCTACAAAATCAGCAATATCCCTCTTCATACCTGGCCAATAGTAATGTTGCTTAAGATCAGCATGCATTTTCTTCACACCAGGATGAGCAGAATAAGGTGCCTTATGAGTTTCATTCATAACTAGGTTTCGGAGTTCTCCGACTTCAGGCACATAGATGCTACCACGATATTTCAGCAACCCATCAAGATTAATAGAATAACCTTCAAACCTGCCTTCCAAAACACTACCACTGACCAAAACTGCTTTAACATCCAAAAACCAGGGATCTGTCCCCAAATTCTGGAGTATTCTATCTTTCAAGTCAACTGAAAGAGTCAAAGAAGCAAGTTCATGATGTCTTCTACTAAGAGCATCCGCTACTTTGTTCTCTTTACCTTGGACATACTTCATTTTGAAGTCATACTCACACAAAAACTCCATCCATCTGCACTGTCGTGCATTAAGATTGGGTTGTGTGAATAGATACTGTAAACTTCTATGATCGGTATGCAACTCAAAACGTTGTCCAAGAAGAAAATGCCGCCATTTAGTCAAAGCATGCATAACTGCAGCAAGTTCCAAGTCATGAGTCGGATAATTAACCTCATGATCCTTCAATTTCCTAGATTCATAGGTTATGACTCTACCATCCTGCATCAGCACCGCTCCTAATCCCTCCAAAGAAGCATCAGTACAAACCACAAACTCCTTAGCAGGATCAGGCACTGCTAATATCGGTGCACTGGTCAATCGCTCCTTGAGATGCTGAAATTCCATTTCACATTGATCTGACCAAACAAATTTCTTACCCTTCCTCTGAAGAGATGTAATGGGGTGTGCTATCTTCGAGAAATTATCCACAAATCTTCTATAATAGCTAGCCAATCCCATGAAACTTCGCACCTCTGAAACATTGGAAGGAGTTGGCCATTCTATGATAGCCCTAATCTTAGCAGAATCCACAGCAATTCCTTCACCACCAATAATGTGGCCCAGATAACTAATCTTGTTCTTGAAAAATTCACATTTTTCTGGATTAGCATACAGCTTGTTCTTCCAGAGACATTCTAAAACTTGCCTCAGATGCTGTTCATGTTCTGCCATAGAGTCAGAATAGACCAATATGTCATCCAGGAATACTACCACAAACTTATCCAAGAAAGCTCTGAAAACCCCCCTGCATAAGGCTCATGAAGACTGATGGTGCATTAGTCAACCCAAATGGCACCACCGTGAATTCATAATGCTCATATCTCATGCGGAAAGCTGTTTTGTGAATATCAGCTTCTCGAATCCTCAATTGATGGTATCCAGATTTGAGATCAATCTTGGAAAATATCTTGGCACCCTTCACTTGATCAAACAAATCATCAATGCGTGGCAATGGATATCTGTTCTTGATGGTGACTTTGTTCAGTTGTCTGTAATCAATACAAAGCCTCAAAGATCCATCCTTCTTCCTGACAAAGATCACAGGTGCTCCCCAAGGTGAAACACTAGGCCTAATAAGCCCTTTCTCAAGCAGTTCCTCAAGTTGCACCTTAAGTTCTACCAGTTCTTGGGTAGTCATGCGATAAGGAGTTTTAGATATAGGTTTGGTTCCTGGCAGAAGATCAATTCTAAAATCCACTTCCCTAATAGGTGGTAACCCTGGAATCTCAGAAACAAACACATCTAAAAACTCTTTTAGCACAGGATAATCTATACTAGTATTCAAAGCAACTGGATATCAAAATCATTGACAGAGATAGAAAACAATTGGCATCCTTTACGTAAACATCTCTGAAGTTTCTTAGTGGAAATAGTTCTGACCGATATAGGTTTCTTAACACCTGCTATAAACTTGGCCATCCCACTATCATCAATGCAATTAACAATCTTCTCTCTACAATCAATGATAGCTCGGTGCTGAACTAACCGATCCATTACAAAAATGATGTCGTAAGAACCTAGAGGAATCACCCTAAGGTTGACTGAAGTAGTGAAAGCTTTAAATTGAATCTTGTAATCAAAAGCTATCAATCCCGATCCTACCTTAGACCCTGAAGCTAACTCGACTTGCCATGCCAATTTAGCTTTATTCACAGGAATTCCACATTGCTTAACCAAATTGGAAGAAATAAAGGAATCTGTAGCACCGGAGTCAAATAAGATAGAAATCTTCTTACCTTGATAATTACCTCTAGCTTCAACCACAGTGTTCTGATGATCTACCTATTTCTGATCCACAGTAGCAAAGATACGGTGGTTCCTTCCCGAATCACCAACAGTCACCTCAGAACCTGTTCCCTTAGATCTGCCCTGGTTATTGCCTCGAAGAGGGCAATTCCACTACAAGTGACCCAGCTGACCACACTGCCAACATTCTGCACCCCTCTTGGTACTCTTATCCTGAGTTGAGTTTGCTGGAGGCGAGACTACACTCTGTTGTACACTCTGAGTTGGTTTCTGGAACCTTGGTTGCTCTGGAACCTTGAAGCTTTTGTTGGATTTAGAAAACTTGTCAAACTTCCTCTTCTGAAAATTACCGGTAGATCCACTGGTTGCTGCCTTGAAATTCCCTTGAAAGGGGCTTGGACTCTTCCCACTAATCTAAACAGGTGGATTCCCTGAACTCTTAACTGAATTACCTGTCTTCATCTCAGCAAGCTTAGCTTGATCAGCTGCTTCTTTCACCGTCTTAGGTCTGAAAGTCCTTACTTCCTCCCCAATCTTAGGGTTCAAACCCCTAATAAAATGCTGTACCAAGGGCTTGTCATTCTCCACCGATCCTGAATATTTCTTCAATTGGAAGAATCTTCTCTCATACATCTCCACAGGCGAATTGCCTTGAGCAATATTAAAGAACTCCTCGAACCTGGATTGTTGCCAGTAATCGGACATGAATCTTTCCCAGAATCTTTCCAGAAATAATTCCCAAGTAACCTGAGAAATAGGAATCCCAAGTTGTTCCAGTTCCATATTCCACCATATGGAAGCAAAAGACCTTAACTGCATAGCAGTCCATCATACCTTCACATTGCTATGGTACTCATGAAGTATGAAACACCTTTTGATGTTTAGAAGCCATGCCTCAGCTTCAGTTCCTCCTTCAGTACCATTAAAATATGGTCCTTTGATCTTTGAAAGATCTTTCAACTGTGTCCATATAACAGGATCCTCTGCCGCTGGGACTCGTATAACCTGAGCATTTGCTACACCATTTGGAACATTGTTCCTAGCTTCAATGTTATCCAACCTATCAAGAATCCGTTGGAGAACTTCAACCTGAGGTACCTCTCAATCTTCCTGATCCATTCCTATTAAAGGATCAACTTGCTCATCACCATGTATTCCTTGGCGACCTCATCCTCTACCTCGGCCATGACCACGACCACATCGTCCACCCCCACCTTTGCCTAAATCAGCATCAACTGGGTCACCACACCTTTGTGCTCCTCGTGTAACAGGAGGCATGCTTGAAATCCTATAGAAAAGTTCAATAAAATCACTAACGGAAGCATAATGATAAAACCCTTTTAAAAACCCTCAAGCCCTGAGTGTTTAAACTTGGCTCTGATACCAGATGTAACACCCTATCTTTCCTAAAAGATACAAGATGATACTAAAAGAAATACAACCATATAAAACCATAACAACAAAATTTTTTTTATATTTAAAATAGCAAAGTTACAACATACAGTTTTTTTTAACAACAGCTTCTTAGAGCTCAAGAGTTTACAATTAGATTACATTAGAGTAATAATACTCTTCTTTTAAAGAATAAATCTCTAACAATATCTTATTTTCAATCTATTACAATCTTCGAATAAATCTGATAAGTAATAACCAAGTAATAATCTGTTTCCCATAATTCTTTACAACTGCCAACCATTGTCCCATTTTCATTGACTTAATCATCTATAACCTGAAAGTCAAAATGAACACAAATGCAAATAGAAAATAGGGCTCAGTCACATGATAACGTAAACAAATCATCTCCAACATCTGCAACCATAAAAGTCAGTACAATATAGCTTACATGCAGAATTAAATACACATATAATTCTGAAAACTAAATAACATAGTTTTTATTTTACTTCAAGTCATAAAGAACTTAATTTCTTTCATACAAAAGCAAACTCGCAAAGAAAATGACAAGGAATGATCCAGTAGTCCATGGGTTTCCACATAAGGATCTAAACTAGGTATCCGTAAGGATAACGTAGCAAACCATAATGTCTGATGAAACCATTATGTTTTATCTTTGTTAAATGAAATCCCATAACCCTTGAATTTTATAATTATCACTTAATTAAACAACTGACAGAAATTCTTTCCCATAAGATATAGACTAGTGTCAGACACAAGTGATAGAAATTCTATCATCACAAGGTACTAGACTAGTGTCAGCCCCCACTCTACGGATCATTCTTGCATTATCTCAACAAACACTTGATCTATCAATCAAAGACAGCAATGAAATGAATTGCAAATCACAATTTCACTAACGTCCTGTTTCTAATGCATCAATTTTACCAAATTGAACAGCAACAGAAAAACCATTTCAACACCAAATTACCATATTCCTTGACACACTTTCATATACAAAATGTTTTCATGAAAGATGAGAAAATCACAACTTCTTTTAATCACAAATCCAAAATCCAATAATAACTTATTATCAAATCTGAAACTGATCATATCAAAAATCTTATTTCCATTTAATAGAAAAGAAATCAGCATATTAATTCAGCAACAGAACCAACACAATAACCATCTCTTTTACATCCATTTTAGTTTACCATAATCGAGTTATTAACAACAAAACCATATACACTGATCTATTAATTATAAGTTTATATCTTTATATACATACTAGCATATGTACAAGTATACACCACATCTCGTGTATACATATACATATTCCAGTAGGTATATGTATCAGTGAAAACAACTTTATATAAACTCATAATTAATAATTTAGTTAACAGTCACAACTTTTATTATATACGTGTTGGCATATGTATATGTATACCTACAGCTTTTGTATACATCCGCATATCCCAGCAGGTATATATATATTTATGTACATCGAATTGCATAAACCAGAAATGAATAAATTCAAGTTCTAAAATATGCACTTTGTAAACCATTCATATTGCCTTAGTTCGATAACAGAATTAAGTCAACTTCTCTACACATCTGTTATTGCCGTAAAACAATAACATTGACCACATAACCAAAACCAAATTCTAACTTAAACGAAATTACCAAATGCTATTTTTTATTGACTATGTACGATAAGAAAAATCTCTCCTATGATTCTTTACCATTTCCTATATTTCCTTAACATCTCCTATTAACATAGCAATCGAAAACATACTGCTGTTACTAAAGATGATCATATAGTACGTGATCAAATATAACCTCCCTTGACAACTGCATTCCTCTATTCATTGATGCGTACAGAGCAACAATCTTTCACAAAAAGGATCGACACCAGATAACCATAGAAGTTCCCCCTATGAACTACTTTCCATACTTATGCTGCAAGTGTAACACATAATATGTTTGATAACCGATATCATTATGAAAACTGCTGAATGCAAAACCCCTACATTACAACACTAAATACCATCGATACCAGTCTCGGTAATGACTTATGGAAACACAAAAGAAAACATTAATAACTGTCTAAAACCCGAAAGACACTATAACCCTTAGCCTTCATTAACGTATACACCTCTAACTACAAACCCACATACCACAGATAACACAAACACAACGATTAGAACATAGCTTTGTTTAATTCGACTGACAACTAACAAACATTTTAATCTACCATTTCTTTGATTTACATTGCAAAAATGAGAAATGAAACAGAGAGAGAGAGAGTAAAGTAAGAGATGCCCCTGCCTGATATTCATATGGAGAAAATATCTAGAACCAGTATGCTAATGCTAGCTCCTGCCTGGTGAGCTCCACAACAAAAAAAACAAATGCCGTGCAAGAAAACCCAAAATGTCGAGTTAACAGTAACAATGCCAAACTCCCCAAATGACCATGAACAGAAGGGTTTATCACAGCTGTAAAAACACTTTTCAATTCATGCCACTTATTCAGAAGAAGACAACGGTAACCCATTTCCAATAGTAACAGTCCACCCAAAAAGCCGCAGCAAAACATGGTAAACACAATGGAGTCGAACAAATTGCAACCCCCTTCACTCAGAAAGAAATGGTGAACAAAACATCACAATAACTTCCTCGACCCGTTCATTCAATGCAAGCTTATCTCTTGCAGTGAACGCAACCCACTTCCTTCCAAATGTCCAGAATAGTACCATCGCCTAACCCAAAATCACAGCTGCATTAAAAACCCACTTAAACCTCACTGCCCATTCAACATCATTACCGCGTGATTAATGCCACATGATATGTGTTAAGCGCGGTATAACCTTGTCAAGGTTTATGCCAACTACAAAATGATACAAGTTTCCTTCTAAGTTAATATTAATATTAATATTAATCACTAACAATACTATTTTATTAGTAATAATAACAATATTATCCACCATACTATATATATATATATATATATATATATATATATATATATATATATATATATATATATATATATATATATATATATATATATATATATATATATATATATATATATATATATATATTATCTCAAACAAGAAAGATGACAGCATATTAATATTAATATTAACATTAATATTAATATTAGTATTAATCATCAATAACATATTTCTGTAAACGAAGTGCCACATTCTCACAAGATGTTCTCTGACAGCTGCAAGTATAGATATACATGTACACAACTGCAATTATCTAAAATCAGAAAATGATGTAAGCTCTAAATACTGTCCTACACATCAAAATAAAGTTAACAATGCTAAGGTACACATTACTAATTATAACAAACACATAACCATGAATTTCATATCAATGAATCCACAATCAGATGATTACTATCTGTACAGATTGTCCTTATAACAAAATCATATCAATGTTCAAAGTTTAGTTTAATCAAATTCTGTCCTCAAAATAGGACTCATTATGAACAGAAGTAAACATACTTTCCATAGATGTCTGGCAGAATATCAATGATATCACTTTTAATCTAATAACAGAGTTCAAAGAACATAAACAGAGTTCAAACTCAAAGAAATCTAAACATAAAAAAATGTAAAGAAGTCTGGAATAGTCAGGGGCATGACAATATATGTATATATATATGTATATATATATATATGTGTGTGTGTGTGTGTATGTATGTATGTATTTATGTATGTATGTACATATGTATGTATGTATGTATGTTCACACAAAGAATAAAATATTTGTTAGTAATTCCTTTTTTAATCGGTAAATATTTATTAGTATTAATTTTAGTAGTGAACAAATCAAATATTTTGGTTTATCACTAGGTAGAACAAATCTATTTAGACACTTCTCGTAAATTCTAATTTTAAATCAACAACTAATTTACTATTTTGAAAATAATCCTTTTAGAAGTTTTGTATTGTGATGAAGTTTCTTTTCATTTTGAAATTCTTGTGGAGACCTATGATATAATAGCTAATTTATAATGTTTGAATTGAACACACAATAAAAAATAAGCATTTCTCTAATAAATTACTATATTCCTATTTTAAAGAAAGAGAGAGATATAAAGTTTTGAAGGCTATAAATATTTTGTTTACTATGTGACGTAATAGTTATTTATGTTCCATCTTTTCTCCCTCTTTATCATTAGAACTAACATTAATATTGTAGATATTAATTATCAACCAAAGCATAAATAATCTATTGTAGTTAATTATTATTTTTTAATTAAAATTTAAATGTGTATATATTTGTTATGTCACTCTAGACACAAGGTTCGACAGAATTAGGATCTATCACTTTGTGCTACTCAACCACTTCAGGCATTGAATGAAGGTATCCATCCTATTCTATCTTTATTACTCAATAAATGAAAATATTAATGGTTTTAGGGAGAAGAACATAGCTCACCCTGCTTTGCACGAGGGCTTGTTATTGTTAATATATGAATTCTTTAAAGCCTAAATTCTGCAAAAGGAGATCATGGATTTAAATGAAAAAAGTGACTCTTCTGGGTTAGATTACATCCCCTCGAAAGGAAATAGTGAGGAAATGAACTCTGAGGAAACCGAGGAAGAAGAGATCAAAAAATTGAAATAGGGGCCCTCCTAAAAAAAGAGACTTTTGAGCTCGGCCAAAAAAGAAAAACCCTCCAAAAAGTAGGCCAGAAGGGAGATACCCTTACATGAGGATTATAATGACAATGGCGAAGATATGAATATAGATGAAGAGGAGGGAAACCCTAAAGGAGAGACCGGTAAGAAGACAGGACATGCCAAATAGGAAAAATTCAATACCAACGGAGAAAGCTCGGGCTATCTCTCTATTGACCTTACCATCAACAAAGATAACTCTCCCCCTCCCCCTTTAGGAGCCAAGTAAAATGTGTAGGACCCTAATATAGAGGAGCCCAATGAAGACTAGGGTAACGCTTCTACCCATTCCCCCAATTTGAAAGAGAATGTAGAAGAAAACAACCAGTCTGGGGAGTATCAAAGTCAAGACTTAGGAAAAGGGAAAAAAGTGTGGAGGAACTTCAATATGAACACAGTGCGGATGAGGATCATCAGGGAAGTTGTGAACCCCAATATCCTCAAGGACATCAATGGAAGAATTCAGAAGGAGGATGTAATTGACCCTGCACTATTCATCCTCAGTGAAAAGGCTAGGAAAATTGAGATGAACCTCCTAAACAATGCAAAGAATAGCATGTTGGACCAGTTCAGGTCCTTCAAATGGCTCTTCCATGAACTTGAAGATCTCAAGGACAAAATCCATAGCATGGTAGAAAAGGATCACAAAGCCACAGAGTATAAGCATAGCTTGCATTCTAGGATTGATCGTATGGAAGGAAAAATTAAAAGCCTAGAGGAAACCCTTAAAGGCATATCAGAGAAAAGCTTCAACATTCTCAAAGCCTCCGATGAGCATATCAAGATACTTATAGAAAAAATGGAAGAGAAGATGGACATCAAGGATGAGCAAAGGACCACTGAGGGTAATAAGGAGAAGTCCAATGAAGGTCTAGGTAAGAGACCAGAGCCATATCAAAGAAAAACTTGGCTAAAGAAAGATCCATGATGATAATATTGTCTTGAAGATCCAAGAAGTAAATAAAGCTACTAAATTCAAGTTATATCACTATGCCAATTTTCCTGTTATGAAAATTGAGCCAATATGTGTGCTAATTAGAAGATCCAAGAAATGGATTTAAACATTAATAACTAGTCATTTTTAAATACAGGGTGTCCACTTGTAGATAGAACTTCAAGGGATTGTGAAGTGTACAACAACTTTTAAGTGACTCAAGGAAATCATATCAATAGATACTCAAACCAAATGTTGAAAGAAAACAACCTAAAAATCTAACTAAACCCAAAATGGCAAGAAGAATGCCAACAAAGACCATGATAGAAAACACATGGCTACCAACTAGGGAAATAAGCTAAGAAGACAAAAATAGATATGAAACCACCAAAGGGGAATAAATACCACCAAATATTCAAAAAGAGAATGAGTAGAATACAATAGACCTACCAACCCCATGTACCAATGACCCCAATAACCAAAAGAAACCAATGAAGGGCTACATGACTCAACTAGAGAAGACAAAGGATACAATAGGAAGAAACATTGAGAGTGCTAGCATATTACATTACTAGGTAGGTTCAAATTTAGTTTACTTTGATACATTTATTCTCATTTTATTTTTGCAAATATGTAATAGGGTGCTCCCACAAAGCTATGTCCCACTTTTTGGCCAACTTTGACACAGAGATCAACATTTTGAGAAAAAACTTCACTTTCGAACACCTATTGCTACAAAACTATTAAGAATTTGAAGATGATGTAAACTAGAGTCTTTTAGAATTTTCTTTCTATTTTCTAAATATATTTTTCTAAAAAAAATTAAAATTCATTAAAATTTATTTTTTCTTCTCCTTCAAAAAGTGGTTTATGTAAAAAACTATGTTTTTAATGAGTTACAATCACTTGGATCAACATAACTTTTCTTTAAATTATGATAACGATGTAATTCTTTTGAGATTATATTTTTAACTTCAATATCTAAAGGATGTAATTGATTTCATTCATTTTGGTTTAATATTTCATAGTTGATTAAGTTCTAAAGTGGTAGTAACATTTATTTAGACATAAGGTCACTTGGATTGCTCTAACTTGATCTGTGTATATCAAAATTCATTTTTTATTTTTTTAATATAAAGGTAACACAAATACTCTTTTCCTACATACTTTTTATAATATTTTTCTTGTAATTTACTATTTTTCCCAAAGTCTTGAAGCACCAAGTTGTTGAATGACCAAACAACCTATTTTTAGTTAAAGTAATATTTAAAAGTGATAATGAACTCAATATGTATTAAAATTATATTCACTAGAAAGATTTTTCCAAATAGCATCATACTACATAGATAGGTTTTTAAAATAGATTCATTTGATGTGCCAAAACTTCAAGTTGAAGTGATTTTTTGTTACCATTTTAATAGGTGCGAAGGAGACTCCATTGTAGGTATGAATGAGGAGTATAGATGTTATATCAATGTTTTTTTAATCTAAGAGGATTTGAGCTAACCATTTGTAATTAATTCCTTCAAATGGAACCTCTCAAGGCTTAAATCATCATATTTTATTAAAAATGTGTCATTTCAGCAAAAATCAGCATGTCTAAATCAGTTTTGATTGTATCACCTATTTGAAGTCATATGTTCTTAATCAATATGATGAATTATTTATCACCTTCATTTGATATCAAAGAAATATTATATTCTATACTTGATTCACAGAGATGTGAGGACAAAGACCATCAAGCGTCAAATATTTGTGTACTCTAGAGTTTATGTTGGGTGTTCTCATTAATAGGTGAAGCTTCTTATTCTTAGTATAAATCACATTTAAATAAACCCATCATGCAAGTCAATACGACTACACATAGGAAAGTATATTTCTATAAGTTGAGTCATGTGGTTTGTCAAATTTGGGCTTTCATTTAATGCTTAGTTAATATTCATTGGATAATAATATAAATTTATTATTTAAAGTATATAAAAGAGAAATATTTAACCCATTTATTAATCTACCATATATAGTGAGTATATTTTTTAGTTGGCCATTACATTCTCTCCCTGTCCATGAGTCACATGAACTAGGATAGTTATCTAGAGATGAAGACTGTTGTAGTGAAATTAATAGAGACACTATTCATTTTGTAACAAGGAAATGGAATGCTTCTCACAATATCTTCCATGTGCTCAAAGTTCATAATCTTTCTATTTCACTTGCTTCTAAAGAATTGTGGATCCTTACAAAAGAAACAAAATAATTGCAATAATAAACACTATGTGGTTTAAGGATGATGATTTCCTTAATGCTATTGTATAAATTGGAATTACTCAATGTTTCACTTTTGGTGAATGTATCAATAAAATACTACATAATCGAGAGGTTTATATAGAACTATTTGTAGGAAAGAAAGTCAAGGAAAATGATGTAAAGATTGAGCTTTTGGAGAAAATTGAATTGTACTTTGATAGAGGGAATTTTTATGACTTCTCCTCCCTATTTCGAGGGCTTGATGTACTTGGAGAGATACATGATTATAAGACATGTCCATTTGAATCTTTTATAATTGGCATGTCCTATGCATCCTACTATGTTTTAAATGTGAGACTTAGTTATATTTTGAAAGTTACTCTCAATAATGTTGTAGAGTATCAAGTATTTTGGGTGTGGAACTATACACCATTTATCAAGATAGAGGTTGGCATTGAAGTAAAAGGAAGTTGGTAATGAGTTGAAAGGTGTAAAAGATTTAATTGAATACCAAAAACTAAAGATTGAAGAAGTCAGGGAAATGGAGGAAAATCTAAAAATTTTCTTACATCATAAATTGAATGAATAGAGGAAATTGAAATGAGAAATAGTGGATCTTAAATCTGAGTCAATAGAAAAAAGTGGTATGAAACTCAATGAAATATCAAAACCATCAGTAAAAAAGAATGAACTAGGATCAATTAATAAAGGGGAATACATGATAGAAATAGATGAGAGATCTAAAGATATGAAATTGGTCCAAAATAAAAAAAATTCCTATGAGAAGGGATATAATTTAACAACCCTATGTTTAAAGCTACCCATCATTTAATGGTTATCATAGGGAAATATAATGTAGAAAGTAAATAAGTCAAAACACTCAATGCTTCAATTGTAAGAATTATGGTCACAAGGAAGGTCATTGGAGAATGAATAAAATTTTTCGTAAAATGAATAGATCATTTGTGGGTAAATGATTTCATGGATATTGTCACCTATGCTATGGTTGTGGTCATAAAGATAATTAGTGTAAATCTAGGGAAACTTCAAAAAATTCATTTCTAAAGAAAATAAAGTGCTACAATTGCAAAGAGTTTGAATAATTTATTAGCAATTACAAGAATACAATTACCCTAATAAAACTGGATGGACCTAAGAAGAATAACCTAATGGTTTGGAAGAAATAGGAAACATATGTCAATTGTACCATCTTTTGGTACAAGTGTCTCCTCCTCCAAAAACTTGTCTAGTAGCTCTCGCTTAGGGGTGCTTCTTAGAACATCATTCTTCCCCTTTTCCTAAGTGATTACATGCTCTAATTGTGACATTATAAGTATTGATATGTTCTAACTAATTACATATGCTTGGCATGGAGTATTGACAAAAAACCTTTGGTAGTAAAACTCTAATTGTGATAGAAAAGTTATATATCAAGCTTTTATAATCATTTTTGTATTGCATGTTAACGGGAAGCTAAAGAGTGAAAAGAAGAAATCAAGTATAGGGTCTTAAGATGGAATAGAATATGATGATTAAAGGTGAGTCTAGAAGAGGAAACTTTTTTGACAAGGTTCAACTAGATGAGATGAATAACATAAAAATAAATTTGGTCAAAAATAGTTTCACAATAAAAAGATCTCAAAGAATCATAAATTTAGGGAACATTTTCTCTAGATATTTGGAGTGAGTTATCATGGTGCATCAATGAATATGTTATTAAATTTTTTTGAGTCATATCTAGTATAGTTTCCTATTGCTAAAAAGTTCCTTTTAGATTATAAAATATGTTATAACATTCATTATAGGTGTCTATGGTCCTAGACATGTTCCGATGAAGATGACGGTAAAAAAAGAGAGGTCAAAGACCTAGAAATAGTATTTTGGGAGATTAGAGAGAACTAAATATGCATACTATTATTAATCTTGTAATACTTAACATGTTTCTTGTGGCACTACTTACAAGATTTACTTTAGAAATAGAGGTGCAAATTTGGCTATAACAATATTTACAACACATCAAATGGTGATGGAAGAAATGATCTTTGATATCCATGAATTGGTTGAGAGTGAAATTGATAGAAAACATTACTATGAAAATTTACAATGGACATCCCTTTCATTTTAGTTTCCTAATTGTGTGTTTAATGTTTTATTTCTTGAAATCTCTACCGATGAAAGATAATATAAAATATAAGTAAGGTGTTCCTATTAGAAAATAGATCTACCAATTCTTATGTTATTTGATAGATAAATAAAAATATTGTAAAGATTTCATGATGAATCTTACAAATGTGTGGATTTCTAGTTTGGTTCTTGACAATATGAGTGCATCTCGAGAGAGTTCATCCTCCTGGAAAAATAAAAGTGGAAATTTTTATCTTTGGTTCTACATTTAAGTTAAAGAACCTAAAAGAGATTGGTGAACGAGAAGAAATAATTAAGGTTGATGATCTAGAACCAATTGCTGATTATAAAGAAAAGACCACCTCAAAATATTTTGAGGAGAAAGAACCCAAGTACTAGTAGAAATGGATGAAGCATGTGGTAGAACATATAATAGATTATCAGCCACTATAAAGGTGATGAGAAGATGTATTAATGGTGTAGCTAGTATATACAATAATTTCTTTCACTGGCCTAATGCTACAAAGAATTAAAGAGCTAAGTATGACACTATAAAGTCTGAGCTAAATACTTTTGTTAAAACATATGCTATTTTAATAGAAGTAAAATGGAATCACCTCTATTTAATGTAATGTATGGGGGAAATATGAGATCCACTCCTAAATCCAAATTCCCAAAGGAGAGATCCAATTTGATCAACCTAAAGGTTAATACACAATCAAATCAATCTATGGAAAATATGAAAGAGAGAGAAAAACCCTATATTTTCCTATGGTAGAATTGTATTTGAAATCTTAAATAATTGAAATATAAATACTAACCTCAAATTAGGGAAAATCTAAAAAATGCCAATTTTTTATGTCTGTGTGTATTTTTGGGCAATTTTGCAGCCTATTTCAGATTGGAAATGTCGAGACGAAGAAAACTCAGAAATCTTTTGTCTTTCTGATGGTAGGTAGTCTTTGACCCTCATAAAAGGTCAAAGGCTACATTCTTTATTTGAAGGTTGATTCTAACTTTGTTCACAGATCCTGAAAGTTCACCGAAAAGGGTATCCAAATCTACTCTCAGATCTAAAATTTTGCACCTGTACCTGCAAGAAAAATGGTTTTTTTGTTTGTTTGGGGGGTTTGCCTTGGTCAAACCCCAGTTTGGAATCAACCTTAATATTGAAATTAAAATGGAGAATGCTAGCAAGTAGTAGAAGTAGATCTAACAATGAAGCTATGACATTCAATAGATATGCAATTGTATTTGAAATGTAATCAAGTATGTTAATATGAAAGCTTGAACATAACATCAATAAATGTAAATCAAACCTCCATGATTGTATGCTTGGAATCCACCTTGAGGGAAGAATGAAATGGATCTTGAAGATGAACAAAGGATCTTGAAGGAAGATCACACCATCATGATGGCTAGATCTAGGGTTTGAATGATGAATTTTGAATGCTTGAACCAAATCCCTTCAATGGCTTGAATGTTTGAATCCTTGATCTTCAATGGAGAACTTGGATGGAGAAGAAGTCTTGAATGCTTGGATGCTTGCTTGAATGGATGCTTTCTTGATCACCTTGAGATCTTGAGAGAGGATACTACAAAACTTGATTTCTTGATGGAAAAAGAAGATGTGAATGATGGATGAGAAAATGAGAGAGGAAAGCCTCCTTTTATAGTGAACTAGGGCACAATCCTCTAGAGGGGCCACCTTGGAGAATTAAATCGCAATTAGGTCCTAACCTTTAGAAAATATACCTAGATTAAATGCAATTTGAGGTTTTACCATTCAAAAATCCAAAATGGCCAACCCGTAGGTGGGAAAACAAATATCCTTGAAACCCGACACTTGAAAATCAAGGAAATTTGAAATCTGGAGAGGGGGTCAAGGATGAGCTTGTATCTGACTAGGTCATGGTCGAGGTCGATCCTGACTAGGTCAAGATAGAGGTTGATCTTGACCAGGTCAGGATAGAGGTCAATTTTGATCCCATAAAGTTGACTTTGACCTTATGATCAAAAACCTCAGGATCCTGATCCAGAATGCTAAGAAATGCAGATTGGAGTGAAAATCGGTGAAAAATCAATGAAGAATGAGGAGAACAAGTATGATCCAAGAAAAGAGATGACTCAAGATGCTTGACATGACCCAGACCACTCACTCAGAGGGCTAAACACTCTTAACATGGAAGTGCTTCCATTTTAAGATGATACATTAAGCTCCCACTTTAGCAAGAGTATGGATTTGATGCAAACTCTTGGTAAAGCAGAAGAAAGAAGAGATCCTATTGGATTCAAAATGAGATATAATGACACTTAGTTAGGGACAAAAGCCCCTAGGCTAAGGATTCTAACTCAACATACGTGCACGAGGGTGCGAAAAACAAAAGGACACAAAAGAGGGGTTAGTACTAAAACAAACCCAAATCAACTAGTACAAGAAACCTTGATAAGAAAAATTTCTTATACTAACATAATATTTGGAAAGCTATCATAAAAGCATAAATGTTTACATAAGAAAGACAAGAACAAAACTATAAATGACATAGCTTCATGATCCAGTCCTACTAGCATGAAAGCTAAAAGAGAGAAAGGGAAAAAGAGTGATTACCTTGCCTAGTAGGATGCCCACCTTACCATGAATCACCCTGGAGGGAGAGCCCAACAGGTTCACCCATAAACTATGATTGTAATTGTAATGCATCTTTTGATGGCTTCTAGAATACTCATAGATCCACCTTCTTGTATCACTATGAATATGAAATGCACATCTCCTCAGGATTTAGCAACTTATGTGTGTTACCTTCAAAAGATTTAGCATATATATGCATGTCTTTTTAGGATTTAGCAACTTATGTGCATTACCTTCCAAGATTTAGCATATTTGAAATATTGGAAATGCACGTCCCTTCGGGATTTAGCAACTTATGTGCATTACCTTCTGAGATTTAGCATGCTACAAAATAAAATGTTTGAACAAAAATGCATAATATAGAATGAGGGAGGCCGTATATATGCCCCCCTCCTTAAGATGGAAAAAAAAAACTATTTTGACATGTTAAGGAAATAAAAGAACAAGGATAAAGCCTTCTTCAACAACAAGATAATATCCACAGACAACACCCAGTCCAAGCCAAGAAGGTCACAGCTCCTATGAGGTCATGGAAGGGACAAATGAAAATAGGTATCATGAAAGAAGTGAAAAAGGTAACCCTTGTGAGGGATAGCACATTGTTCAGTTTCCAAGGTGAGAGATATATCAACCATGGAAACTCAATGTCAAATAATGAAATAGGTTGTGATCAAGGACAAAGATCCTCAATGCAAACCAAAATTTTCATGTATGGTTGGATATCACATAATAGATAGATACTGCTTAACCAAGGAATGAAGTGAATCTCGAAAAGACAGAATAGAAGGAGATGACATCCTTGCTCCCCAAGTGTAGGAACAAAGATGAAAGGGGACCTATTATATCACTCACAACACTATGCAAGACAATGATCCCCCAAGTATTAGGCTACCATTGTCTACATAATGTGGAGCTCCATAATAGGAACATGATTATTATTTAGAGAAAATAGGATTGAAATACAACTCATTGCAACATGATATATAAAGAACATTACTATCAATGAGCTACCTAATCTTATAATATAAAGCTTGAAATTCATTTGTAGAGAGATCATGAAATCTATGATATAAACAAAAAGGAAGAGTCTTCAAGTGTGGACTACATTTCTTTTTGTGTTTAGGTCTAGTAATCATCTTAGCACAAAGGATTTTAGGAAAAAGAACTTCTTGGTCAAATTCCTTCACAGGTTCATCATGTTTTGAAGTGTTATTTGAGATGTTGTTAACATTGATTTGTTGTTGAGGACTAAATCCTAGTCCATAAGAATGCTCATGCCTCCCAGTGTGTAAGGGCATTTGAATTCCCTATTTATGCTTACCACATCCTTGACCATTAAATCCTTGTTTAACTAGGAAATGATAACCAAGACCATAACGAGAAGCCATATCAGAAGGAGTCAATGGAACTTCAGTAGTCACTATGTCATCATTAGTAGGCTTGACAGATTCATTGTTGGTAGAAGCGGTGACAAAGTTATTATGAAGGGCTTTAGAAGTAAAAAATCATTGTTCAAATTCTATTTGTTTCTTCATAAAATCAAGATCATTAACCTTATACTCTCCAATAAAGGTATGATTAAAATCCAAGGTTCCCAAATCATCATCACGAGGAGCATGAGAGGAAGAAGGATTACTATTAGGAATAGGACTAGTGTTAGTTTGAATATTCAAACAAGGATTAGGCGCATCATTTGCATGAAGTGAATACATATTTTTATTATGTATAAACTTGACTTTATAGTGAAGGGTGGAAGCAATGGCATGAATCTCATGCAACCAAGGCCTACCCAAAAGAAGGTTATAATTGAGAGGCCTAGGCATAACATGAATAGGTGTATTCAGGATGACCGGTCCTACTTTGATAGGTAAGGTAATGATTCCTAAAGTGTTCTTAGCAATGTTATCAAAGCCACGTATAGGAACATTGTTAGGTTGAATAGTTGAAAGATCAACGTTAATCGCTTTGAGCATGTCCATGCTACAAACATTAAGCCTAGATCCATTATCAATCTAGGTCCTACAAATGATACATTCATTGATAGTAACAACAACCATAAGAGCATCATACTGATTTTGAACTTCTTTAGAAGGTAAATCCTTTTGAGTAAATACAATGTCAGGAGGACCCGAGGTAGCATGCATGCAATGTAAGAAGTTATTGATGTTTTCTTGATTAGGAGGTGGAGTGGGAAGAGTTTCTAGAGCTTTTTGCAAGGCTTCATAGTAGGTAGGTGAAGTTTGAAGAAGTTCCCATAAATAAATCTTGGCAAGAGTATTTTGCAATTGGTTTATCAAATCATAGTCCTTGCTAGGAAGACAGGGTGGAGGAGGAAGAATAGGTTGAGAAGGTCGCAAAGAAGTAGAAACCACCATATTAGGTTGAGGGTTATTCCTTGTATGATATGTGTTAGCTATCGAATCTTGATCATTAAAAGACACCATAGGTTTACCTTGATAGTAAGATGAGGACAACCTTTGATAGTTAATAAGGGTTTAGGATAAACCATATTAGTTTTTTCAACACTACAAATAGATTCACCAAAAGGATGAAAAGAGGACATCCTAGGAGGAGATGAGGTAAGATCTTGATTCTCCATAGGATCATCACTAAAAGGGAGAGCATTAAGGTAATTCATATCATTCTCCACTAATGCCTCATCACTAGAAGGAATCTCAAATGGAGGTAAAACATCTATGATATCATCTTCTTTCACTAAAATGTTTTCATAAGGGGAGTGTGATTTAGAAAAAGAGTTATCATCATGTATGAATATGTCACCCTCTTGTATCAAAGCATCTTCATGAGGAGGGGATAAATCAATGTATTTATCCAAGGGATCATCCACAATGGTGTCATGAGGAAGAGAGTAATCAACATCCAAATCCAAAGGTTCATCCCAAATAGGAGGATTATCATCCCTACCAATAAAGCACATTTTAGGATCCCTAGAGAGGAAAGAAGGTAAATTATATCAAAAAGTAGGCTCGTAGAAAAGACATGTATTAGGAGAAGAATTAACATCAATCCTCAACTCATCTCCATAGAGAGAAATATGATGGAGAGATAGATTAAAGTCATCTTCTTTCTCTAATATATCCTTAGAAGGTAATTCAAAAGAGGTCAAAGCAATATCACATGCACTAGATAAAGTCTTTCTAGGTGTAACATCATGCAATGGTAAGATAAGAGGAGGATGTTGTGTAATCCCAAAAGTTATAGAAGAACATTTGGAAAATATTTGCAACAACTTGTGCAACATGATAATAAATAAAGAAATGCATAGAAAATAGATCTAGATATATCCCAATGTATTCAAATGAAACCTATAAGCATGAAAAATGAAATCAAACACAATAGGGCATCTAATTCCACAAAAGAAAGGGGTAAGTGTGTCAAGTTCACCAAATTGAATAGAGGTAAAATGGAATCACCTCTATTTAATGTAACGTATGGGGGAAATATGAGATCCAATCCTAAATCCAAATTCCCAAAGGATAGATCCAATTTGATCAACCTAAAGGTTAATACACAATCGAATCAACCTATGGAGAATATGAAAGAGAGAGAAAAACCCTATATTTCCTTATGGTAGAATTGTATTTGAAATCTAAAATAATTAAAATATAAATACTAACCTCAAATTAGGGAAAATCTGAAAAATGCCAATTTTTTATGTCTGTGTGTATTTTTGGGCAATTATGCAATCTGTTTCAGACTGGAAATGCTGAGACAAAGAAAACCCAGAAATATTTTGGCTTTCTGACGAAAGGTAGTCTTTGACCCTCATAAAAGGTCAAAGGCTACATTCTTTATTTGAAGATCGATTCTAACTTTGTTCACAGATCCCGGAAGTTCACCAAAAGGGGTATCCAAATCTACTCTCATATTCAAAATTTCGCATCTATACCAACAAGAAAAATGGTTTTTTTGTTTGTTTGGGGAGTTTGCCTTGGTCAAACCCCAGTTTGGAATCAACCTTAATATTGAAATTGAAATGGAGAATGCTAGCAAGTAGTAGAAGTAGATCTAACAATGAAGCTATGACATTCAATAGATATGCAATTGTATTTGAAATCTAATCAAGTATGTTGATATGAAAGCTTGAACATAACATCAATAAATATAAATCAAACCTCCATGATTGTATGCTTGGAATCCACCTTGAGGGAAGAATGAAATGGATCTTGAAGATGAACAAAGGATCTTGAAGGAAGATCACACCATCAAGATGGCTAGATCTAGGGTTTGAATGATGAATCTTGAATGCTTGAACCAAATCCCTTCAATGGATTGAATGTTTGAATCCTTGATCTTCAATGGAGAACTTGGATGGAGAAGAAGACTTGAATGCTTGGATGCTTTCTTGAATGGATTCTTTCTTGATCACCTTGAGATCTTGAGAGAGGAGATTGCAAAACTTGATTGCTTGATAGAAAAAGAAGATGTGAATGATGGATGAGAAAATGAGAGAGGAAGGCCTCCTTTTATAGTGAACTAGGGCATAATCCTCTAGAGGGGCCACCTTGGAGAATTAAATCCCAATTAGGTCCTAAAATTTAGAAAATATACCTAGATTAAATGCAATTTGATGATTTACCATTCTGAAACCTGAAATGCCCAACCCGGAGACAGGAAAACAAATATCCCCGAAGCTCGACACCTGAAAATCAAGGAAATTTTAAATCTAGACAGGTGGTCAAGGACGAGCTTGTATTTGACTAGGTCAGGGTCGAGGTCAATCCTAACCAAGTCAGGATAGAGGTCAATCCTGACCAGGTCAGGATAGAGATCGACTTTGGCCCCATAAAGTTAACTTTGACCTTATGATCAAAAACCTCAGGATCCTGACCCTGAATGCTAGGAAATGCAATTTGGAGCAAAAATCAGGGACATATAGAAGTAGAATGAGGAGAACAAGTATGATCTGAGAAAAGATTTGATTCAAGGTGGTTGACATGACCCAGACCACTCACTCTAAGGGCTAAATGCTCTTAACATGGAAGTTCTTCCATTTTAAGATGATACACTATTTTAAGTGACAAAGATGGTTCAAAGAGAAAAATGATGCAATATTTTATTACATAGCTAATAGATCTTAAAAGATAGAGTGAGGATGTGATAAATACTTTTTGCAAGTTCAAGGAGATAGATGAAGCTAGACTAGAACATCTCATTGGTCTCCTTGAATAAGGAAAAAAACATGACCATAATCCTAATGTTCTGAATAACATGACTAATACAATTGATTCACTTACAATATATAGTAGCATGTTCTTGAATCTCTAATTGGCAATAAAATCTTAGAGGGACCTTCTTGTAGAACTCAAAGAGAGATACAAGATAATATTTTTAGGTTAGTGAATTAAAGTGACTTATTTTTTATGAACAATTTTTTTTTGCACACCCTTTTTTCTTGATGTCAAAGGGGGTGTAGCATACAAACAAGATAGATAAGTAGACATTTATGGATAAAATAGAGTAGTACAAATGTATAGAAGATAAACATCCGAGGGGGAGTAGATTAAAGACAATATATATGTTTTTCCATGAATGAAAAAGGGGGAGATCGTTTAACTTATGTTTATGGTTGTCATTATTGTCAAATCTAGTGATCGATTTATATCACAATGTAATTAGTGTCAATCTTGACATGGGTGACATTATTTCAAGGTAGTAGAAGCTAAGTAAAAAACCATTGAGTTTTAGATACACTATTTTAGTGTAAGGAATTAATCCCATTGATGGTTGAGTTTTTAGTATTTTCTAGATATTCCATATGTTTGTGCAATGATGATGATGATGAATACATACTTGAGGATTATGGTGCTCCATATTTTCAAGTGAAGATATTTTTGTCAAGTTATCTAGAAGTGTGCATAACAAAAAAAAATCATTTTGTTGATCTAGTTGATGGTTTGATGCAGGAGCATCCTGGGTGTAAGAGCAATCTTGCATCACCCAACAATATTTCTGTTTTTATATTCAATAAGGGCTATTTTGTGCAGAGCTGCTATTTGTGGAAAGTTACTATTTTTGGTAATTTTTGTATGTGCTCAGAATGATCTGATTTCTTTCTTGGAGGTTCATTTTGGTCATATAAGTCTGCCAGCAAAGTTTCATGGCTAGATCAGGTGTAGTTTTGAAGATATTGAAGATTTTTCGGTATTGGCAGCAGGGTACAGAAACTTTGAACTCAGTTTTGAAGGCTTTAGAGGCCCCGAATGAGGTCAAAAATTTGGGTGACAAGGGCTTGCACTGGTCAAGCCTGTAGAGCACTTTGTGGCATTTCCGAAATGGGGTTATAATAGCCGAGCGGGTCAACTGGTGATGGCTTATGGTCTTCGGAAGTTGGGCCACCTGAAATGGTGAAAAATAATTTTCTTCAAAATTTCTGTTCGGGTTTCAAAGGTTCTCTTGAGCTGACTATGATGTAATAAAATGTAAAATAAAATAACTCTAAGTTAGTCGGCCTTATTGGCTAAAATTTTGGAACCTTCCCAGGCGGTGGAAAATTGCCTATATAAGGAAGGCTGTATTATTGTCTTAGGCAGTTCAGAATAGTTCTGGGTAGTAGATCTGGGTATTGATTTGAGGCTTTGTACTACAAAATATTGTAAGGGAATGCCCATGTGGCTTTGCATATTGTAATTCTGAAAGTTTGTAATTCCACATTTGTGGAGATAATAAGAAGCCAATTTTCTGTTCTTGCATATTATTGTTGTTGTTTCTCTATTTTTGTTATGTGTTTGTGGTATTAAGGGGAGCGCCCTTCATCAAGTGGTATCAGAGCAGGAGTTCTTGAGTGTGTAAATAGATCGCTGACTGTGAGGTAGTTTGCACCAGGACCGTGGCTAGGGTTTTAGCGCGCATCATGAAAATGCCTCCACGAAGGGAACATGGCGGAAGAGCTGGTGTCGTAACACCTGAGGTTAGAGAGCTGCAGAGACAAGTGCGAGCATTGCAAGAAGAGATTCACAGAGGAATGAATCTTAATGTCAGAGATGAAAGCGAGGATAAAGCCGAAGAAGAATATCAAGCAGGAGAAGTTGAAATTGTGAACCAGGAGGAAGAAAGACTTTTTCGGGCCATTTCCAAGATTGGGAAAAGACCTAAGATTGAGGTTCCTACATTTTCTGGAAATCTTAACCCAGAGGAATTGATTGACTGGATCAATGAATGTGAGGAATATTTTGAGTACGAAGATGTTGACGATCCTGATAGAGTCAAATTTACGAAGGCCAGACTGAAAGGTCATGCAAAGATCTGGTGGCAAGAAATTCAATTGGAGCGAAATAGAAGAGGGAAAGATAAAATCACAAGATGGGATCGGACGGTGGATAAATTGAAGTGGCAGTTCATTCCTGTTGATTATGAGCTTGACCTACTGAAGAAAATGCAGAGTTTGAAGCAAGCGAGAAGATTTGTTCAGGAGTATACAGAGGAGTTCTATCGACTTCTCATCAGAACAAGCCATGCAAAAGCTGATAAGGAGAAAGTTGCCCGATACCTTAATGGGTTAAGGCCAAGCATTCAGGAGGAGCTGAATCTGGTTCGAATGAACAGTATTGAGGAGGCATACCAATTTGCCCTAAAAGTAGAGGAAAAGCTGAACAAGAAGTTCAAGAGTAGACAAAATGGAAGAGGTCGCGGTGGATGATCTGGTGGACGGTCATATGGTGGCCGAAATGAAGATCTGAAAAAGAAGGATGAGGCCAGTAGCAGTCAAAATCAGCGAGGAAATAATTCCAATCACTTCCCGGATCAAAATAATAGAGATCAGAGAGGAAGAGGAAGAGGACAAGGATCTGGAAGAGGTGGCTTCCGTGGAACATGTTTTCACTGTGGAGAAGAAGGTCATAGGGCATTTGAATGTCCTCAGCGCCAAGGCAGAATAGACAGGAGAAATGAAGGCCAGGCCAGAGTTGCACATGTAGATGAAGATGCCAGATCATCAAATTCTGAAGATGCTGAAAGAGGAGAAACGTTGATTAACAAAAGAGTCCTGTTGAGTGGTGAGAATGAACCTGAGCAAAGGAGGAGCTTGTTTCGCACCAGGTGCAAGTGTGAAGGTAAATGTTGTGATGTGATTATTGATAGTGGAAGCACTGACAATTTGGTGTCAGAAGAGATGGTGACAAAGTTGAAGTTCAAGAGACAGAAACACCCACATCCATATCGGATTGCCTGGGTACAGGATGACCACAAGGTCATGGTCAATGAACAATGCCTAGTGAAGTTCAAGATTGGTGGATACCAAGATGAGGTATTGTGTGATATCATATCTATGGATGCATGTCATATGTTGTTGGGTAGACCATGGTAGTTTGACAGATGTGCTGTACATGATGGTCGTGCGAATACCTATTCCCTGACAAAGGATGGAGTGCGACATAAGCTAAAACCATTGAAGGAGACTGAAGAAAAGGTATGTGGTAATGCACGGATAACTTTTGTTGATGGAAGAAATTTCCTAGATGGTATGAGGCATGAGCATGTATGTTTTTCTTTAATTCCAAAAGTTGGTACAGAGAAAGTAGAAGATGTTCTTGTAGAAGTTGTAGATTTGTTGAATGAGTTTCAGGATATTGTATCCGATAACATGCCTGATGGATTACCACCAGTCAGGAAGATCAGTCATCAGATGGACTTGATCCCAGGAGTGAGTTTGCCGAATAAGGCAGCACACAGAATGACACCTGCAGAAAGTGAGGAGTTGAACAGATAAGTGCATGAACTGTTACAGAAAGGGTTGATTCGAGAGAGTCTGAGTCCCTGTGCTGTACCAGCAGTATTAGTACCAAAGAAGAATGGAGAATGGAGGATGTGTATAGATTCTAGGGCAATAAACAAGATCACGATCAAGTACAGGTTTCCATTGCCACGAATGGATGATATTATGGACTATTTGAGTGGAGCTATGTATTTTTCAAAGATAGATCTAAAAAGTGGATATCATCAGATTCGGATCAGAGAAGGAGATGAATGAAAGACTGCATTCAAGACAAAGGAAGGACTATATGAGTGGTTAGTCATGCCTTTTGGGCTAACCAATGCACAGAGCACTTTCATGCGGCTCATGAACGAGGTTCTGAAAAAATTTCTGGGTAAGTTTGTCATTGTTTACCTAGATGATATTTTGATTTTTAGCAAGACATTGGAGGAACATATGATACATATTCGTATGGTATTTGAGAAGTTGAGAGAAGAGAAATTGCTGATTAATTTGAAGAAGTGCAGTTTTGTGAAGAAAGAGTTAGTGTATTTGGGATTTGTAGTTTCAGCAGAAGGTCTAAAAATGGACCCAGAGAAGGTACAGGCTATCCTCGAATGGCCTACTCCAAGGAGTGCTACTAAGGTAAGATCTTTTCATGGTCTAGCTAGCTTTTACAAAAATTTTATCAAAAATTTTAGCAGTATTTGTGGACCCTTGACTAAAACAATGAGAGGGGATAGAAAAGAGTTTAAGTGGACTAATGGGGCAGAAAAGAGTTTTCAATTGTTGAAACAAAAAGTTACAGAACAACCTGTTTTAGCACTTCCAGATTTTAATAAGGTGTTTCAAGTAGATTGTGATGCTAGTGGTACTGCAATAGGAGCTGTTATGAGCCAAGAAGGTAAACCTATTACTTATTTAAGTGAGAAGTTAAATGATGCCAAGAGGAAGTATTCTGTTTATGATCAGGAATTTTATGCTATAGTTCAGGCATTAAAGAAGTGGAGACATTATCTACTTCCTAAGGAGTTTGTTTTGTATACTGATCATCAAGCTTTGCAATATTTGAATAGTTAAGGAAAGTTGAATCAGAGGCATTTGAAATGGGTTGAGTTTTTGCAGAGTTATACATTTGTTTTAAAACACAGGAGTGGAAAGTCTAATAGGGTTGCAGATGCTCTTAGCAGAAGGCAACTATTGCTGACAAAAATGCAGATTGAAGTGGTTGGGTTCAAGGAACTCAAGAATTTGTATCGAGAGGATCCTGATTTTGGTGAAGCTTGGAAAGCTTGTACAGAACCTGTTACTCTAGACAGGATGAAATGGTTGGATTTCATCATCCAGGATGATATGCTATTCAGAGGGAGTCAGTTGTGCATTCCAAGAAGCTCTATGAGGGAGAATCTCATCAAGGAGAAGCATAGCGGAGGATTGGCTGGACATTTTGGTCATGATAAAACCCTTGCTTTGGTTAGTGAGAATTATTATTGGCCACAATTGCAGCAAGATGTGAAGAAGTTTGTACAGAGTTGCAGAGTATGTCAGATGGAAAAAGGAGTCAAGCAGAATACAGGATTGTATCAGCCATTATCTGTACCAGAGAAGCCTTGGGAGGATATCAGCATGGACTTTGTTCTTGGTTTACCGAGGACACAGCGGGGATATGATTCAATTTTTGTAGTAGTTGATAGATTTTTGAAGATGGCACATTTCATTCCCTGCAAGAAGACTAATGATGTTGTTCATGTAGCAGAATTGTTTTTCAGAGAAGTAGTGAGACTTCATGGTTTGCCAAAGACCATAGTTTTAGATCGAGATACTAAGTTTGTTGGATATTTCTGGTGAACATTGTGGAAGAAGTTGAAGACAGATTTGAAGTTCAGTTCATCACATCACCCACAGACTGATGGACAGACAGAGGTGGTGAATAGGAGTTTGGGAAATTTGCTGAGATGTTTGGTTGGGGATAAGCCAACACGATGGGATTTGATTTTACCACAGGCAGAATTTGCATACAATAATTCTGTCAACAGGAGCACTGGTAAATCACCATTCCAGATCATATATGGAAGTAGTCCAAGAAATGCATCTGAATTGAGGAAGATAGATAAAGGAGAAATAAGTAGTGCTGAAGCTGAGGATTTTACAGAACACTTGAAGAACATCCATGAGGAGGTGAGGAAGCATATTACCAAGATGAACGCACAGTATAAGGCTAAGGCAGATGAAAAAAGGAGGTATAAGGAATTTCAGGTTGGTGATGAAGTCATGGTTCATTTGCGGAAGGAGCGGTTTCTAGTTGTTACATATAACAAGCTGAAAATGAAGAAGTTTGGACCATGTAAGATACTGAAGAAACATGATTCAGGAAATGCATATGAGGTAGAATTGCCTACTGAGCTAAATATTTCACTAGTGTTTAACATTTCAGATCTGACAGAGTATCATGAGGGAGGTGTTGAAGATGAGATCACAGCAGCACAGTGGAGTATTCCAGTAACTAGTTCAGATATCAAGGAGATTGAAGACATACTAGACAGTCGTGTTGGCAGAAGCACAAGGAATAGGACATATGAAGAATATTTGGTCAAATGGAAAGGATGACCTGTTGAAGATTCATCATGGCTAACAAAGGAGGAGGTTAACCATCTTGGTTTTCCTCTGCACACCTGAGTCATGACAAGGTCACTTCTCAAATTACCCCAGGTGTCTGATGCAAGAGCATCCTGGGTGTAAGAGCAATCTTGCATCACCCAAAAATATTTTTGTTTTTATATTCAATAAGGGCTATTTTGTGTAGAGCTGCTATTTGTGAAAGTTACTATTTTTGGTAATTTTTGTATGTGCTCAGAATGATCTGATTTCTTTCTTGGAGGTTCATTTTGGTCATATAAGTCTGCCAGCAAAGTTTCATGGCTAGATCAGGTGTAGTTTTGAAGATATTGAAGATTTTTCGGTATTGGCAGCAGGGTACAGAAACTTTGAACTCAATTTTGAAGGCTTTAGAGGCCCCGTATGAGGTTGAAAATTTGGGTGACAAGCGCTTGCGCCGGTCAAGCCTGTAGAGTGCTTCGTGGCATTTCCGAAATGGGGTTATAATAGCCAAGCGGTTCAACTGGTGATGACTTATGGTCTTCGGAAGTTGGGCCACCTGAAATGGCGAAAAATAATTTTCTTCAAAATTTCTGTTCGGGTTTCAAAGGTTCTCTTGAGCCAACTATGATGTAATAAAATGTAAAATAAAATAACTCTAAGTTGGTCGGCCTGATTGGCTAAAATTCTGGAACCTTCCTAGGTGGTGGAAAATTGCCTATATAAGGAAGGCTGTATTATTGTCTTAGGCAGTTCAGAATAGTTCTGGGTAGTAGATCTGGGTATTGATTTGAGGCTTTGTACTACAGAATATTGTAAGGGAATGCCCATGTGGCTTTGCATATTGTAATTCTGAAAGTTTGTAATTCCACATTTGTGGAGATAATAAGAAGCCAATTTTCTGTTCTTGCATATTATTGTTGTTGTTTCTCTATTTTTGTTATGTGTTTGTGGTATTAAGGGGAGCGCCCTTCATCATGGTTGGTATTTTGGAATAAGTGTTTTAGTAATATTTTTAGTAATGTTTACATCTGATAGAGGAATGCAATTATATCCTATTATGGATAGTGTGTTGAAATTATGATTTCCTGTTATTCATTACTTTTATATTCTTGGCATTATGATGGATTTTAGAGTTGATATTGCAGAGTTTATTATTTTGTCCAATTTTCATTGATGGAAACCCTATAACCTCTATGAGAAGTGATGATACCGATTGTCAAGATGAATCGGTAAAGGAATATTATGCCAAGAACCTCTATAACTCTTCAATGTACTCCTTAACCATCAAATTAATTTTCTTTAGATTCTATAATTTCTTAAACAATTCCAATTCATAATCATTTGGGATGAACTTGGCCTTAAGTCTCCACCTAGTGATCTTAGGTTCATGATTTTCTTCCTTATCTTTCTGTAATTCTTTCTACCATAAGGCATCATGACCTTAAAAATTAGTTTGGGATAACCTAGCCTTCTATAGATCCTTAATATCTTCAAGGTCAAAGTAATCCTCTAGTTGATTATTCCAATCTATCAATTCCTCAGCGGGTAATGAACTAGCAAAGAAAGAAACATCCAATCTATGACTTACACATTTGTGTCATATATTTAAATAATATTTATTTATCTAAAATGATTTAAACTTTAAATATATCATGATCATTATCATATTCTTCAAATTAATCATTAGTTTCAGGTCTCCTTCTCACCCTCATCAAAGAATTTTGGATCTTTGTCCTCATCTCTTTCTTGTATTCCTCATTCATTTTCTCTAGCCATCTAGGATTCATTCTTCTAGGTGACATTCTTGCAAACTTAAGGAATCCATTTCTCAACTTCCTCATCTTTGAAAATATTATCATAAGTGTTGATTTTTGTAATACAATGAAGCAATATACCAACACTAATAATCTACCTCAAACAATCTATTTGTACAGTCCTTGAAATCATCAAATAGCCTCTTAACCAATCTACCAACTCTTCCTACAACTTTTTTTGTGTAAACCCCTACAATTTTAGGTCAAATCTATCTTCTTCTACCCCAAAACTAGGATGTTCAAGGTTCACAACCTCTAGAATTTGACTTGATTAACACTATTTTTGAAACTCCTTCTGTCACGCCCAATCAATAGAATATCCTATTCTTGAGTACCTTGCGCAAGCCACCCATTGATGTTATTGAGATCCTCAGTTTTGCCACCCCACAAACAAAAAATTTGTAACTTTACAAGTTCAGGAGCTCACATATGTAATTCAAGAATTGTAGCTATGCTCTTATATTGCTTAATGCAGTCGAAGGAAGGAGAAATTCCTAAAGGAAAGGTCCAATCTTGTAGCTAGAGATTACACAATAGAAATAAAAAAATAAATTAATAAGATCAACACCAACAAGTGTTAGTTTATGAGGTTTCATTAGTATCACATATACAGTTGGTAAAGGAATAAAATAGGCTAGTTGGTCAACACACTAAGTATAGTAACCAAACAGAGGAAAAGGAAGAATGCAATAGTAACTGAACAAAGTCTTGACTGAGCACATACATCGAGCCATATGATTACTGAGTGTTAGTAATTTACCGAGTCATGAATGTAGTATATACCAAGAAAAATAGGAAGGACATAGTGTTGTAAAAATGGTCAATGATCCTCTTGGGATTTGTGACATAGCTTAGCCACCTCTTGTTTCTTATATAAGTCTAGTGGTTGTATTGGGCATTAACAGGTCAATCTTTTAGTGCAATGACAACCACCACTCTAACAAGTGGTATCAGAGCCTGGTCCCAAGTTTGAATACCCTTGGCTAATGCTGAGGGGAAGATTGTTGTAAAAATGGTCAACACTCCCCTCGAGATTTGTTAAATGATTGATGATCCGTATGTAATGATGTTTTAGGTTATTCAATTAGATTGTAGATCTTATGTTTTCTAGATGATACCATAAACCTAATTAGGTCAAAATATTTTGATATAAGAACTATCAAGATGTATTTTTACATGTACCACACATGAAGTAGCCACCTACACAAACATTTGAAGATTACATAGGGTTGTGAAGATAAAGTTTTGACAGAGAATTCAAGGATTATATTCAGAAGCACATCAAAAGGCTACCAAGAATAATTTAGAGAAGAAATCTATCATAGGAAGGTGATAACAGTTAAGTACTTATTATATCTAAAATTGGGAAAAGTAAGTTGCCACATATAGGTCAAATATATATTTACTTTCTAAAAATTGTGGAAGACTTAAATCTCTTTTAACAGAGTAGACCTAACAAGTCCTATTGTAAATATCTTAACATAGTGCACACTTAACAATGTTGATTCAATCCTCTAACTAGGAAGATCCTAATAGGTCTTTATTGTTACTCATAAAAGGGTAAGATCATTAGAAGTGATCAAACATTGTAGCCTTAACTAGAAAAAATTATTCTTGTAGTTAGTGAATCTTTATGGGTATCATCTCCACCGTAGTTTTTACTATCTTACAAGTATTTCTACGATACCAAAATACTTATGTATTGTGTATGAAGTTTAATATATGTTTACATGTTATATTAGAAATCATTTCTTATTTTCAGTAATATTATGAATGGGTGAAAAGATCACATGTTAGTCGTTAATGAAACACATTATCTTAAGGATTCCATTGAATTTTTTTTTAAGGTTATTGATTCACACCTCCCCTCTCAGTAACTCACCTTTCCATAATCCCAACAATTGGTATTAGAGCTAGTTCTCTTGTTGAAGAAGTTTAATCTGTAAAGAGGAAAGATTGTTAAATATGAAAATGTATAATATTGATCTAAGACAATTGAAAATTAGAAATTGGAGATGCAAATTCTCATGGAAAAACTTAAGGACATCAAGGAAAAGTTGAGAGAATCACTCATCAAAAGAAATGAATTAGCATTTTGAAATAATGAGACTGATTATTGAGGAAGAAGAGGCAGAGGAATTATCTGAAGGACCTAAAAGTATATTTGATGCATATGAAGGAACTATATCAAATCTATCTGAAAAGTATCAACACCTTACCAAACAAGTGAAAGCACTGCAAATTAGACAAGAGACTAAAATGGTAAGAATGATTGATTGTCATGAATAACATAAGACAAATGACTGAAAAGTTAGAAGATAAAGAATTTGAAATACTAAGGTTGAATAAGCATCACTTTGAAATCTCCAATCAAATGGTTGTCATGAGTCAAGAAGTTAACCGAGTAAACAATGAGCTTGCGAAGAAATTGGAAGATATTGATGAATTAAGGGAAGAGAATAAAAGACTAAAAAATCAAGTGAAGATGCAACAACAAGATAATGAGATGATAAAGAAAATTAAGGAAAGTACTAAAAGGATGGACGAATCCCTAAATAGTCAGAGAAGATTGGACAACACCAATAGTTTAGGTTATACCAAGTAGAGAGAGTCATCAAAATAAGATGAACAAAAGAGTGGATATGAAAATCCAAGGCTAAATAATCTCTCATACTATGGTTGTGGAAAACTAGGTCACACATAAAATGTTTGTAGAAGTAAAGCTAAAGGTATTCCTAACTCAACTCCTAAATTATATGGTTATTGTTATAATTGCAACAAGTATGGAAATCAAGCATATGAGTGTAGATAAAATTTGAATAGGTCACCTAAGAGACATTATATGGAAACTAAATTGTCATACTTGCAACAAGCATGGACATATATCACAAGAATGCATGACAAAGATGAAATAAGTTTGGAAACCAAAAAGAAAAAAATAACTTCTATCAACCGAGATGGAAAGGTAATTCTTATACTTGGGATTACAACACTTGGGTTAATTGTAAAAAATGTGGTAGGTATGGTCATATTGCAGAAAATTATATGAGATTACACTCGATTGGAAAATCTAGAAACTGGACAAATTCTAGAATGGCATGTCTGCACTGTCACAAGGTCGGTCACTTAAGTAAAGATTGCAGAGACCGAGCATGAGAACTAAATAATAATATGAATAAGAATACCATTGATGGAATTAGAAGGAAAGTGAGTCAAATGTGGAGAATATCAACAAAAGATAATGCAGGAACAAGTAGAATAGTCGGTGACACCTCATCCTTTGGGATAGGTGATTTCACCACCTCCACCTAAGCAAACTAAATAAGTATGGGAATTGAACTTTAATAACTTATAGCTTACAAAAAATTCCTTATATCTATTGCATGAATACCAAATCACCATGAAATAAGATGCACTAGGTTTCTATATGTTTTCAACTTGAAATGAGTATAGTCAGTAAAAACATGACCGAGCAAAAGTCTATTAGCTGGTGAAAGTCTTACTTGGTTAACTGAGTTGTGTAGTCAATCAAGCATTGTTAGTGTTAAATGAGATGATGTATCAAAAGGATATAAAATCATGTTTTATCAGTAACCAAGTTGTGGTTCGTTAAGCATTTAATGCAAAACTTTTAAGAGGGAAAGATTTTTAGGTATAAATACAAGTAGAGCCAACTAATTTTTTAGTGTGAAGAAAAATGAAACTAGAGAAAAAAGAGAGAGATTTTCGCAAAGAGATTCCAAGCTATCTGCTACAATTTGAGCATTTCATGGACTATTTGGAAGCGATTCAAGTAAGTTTGAAGGAAACTAAGCTTTTTAAATACAATATATATGAAGCCCTAAATTACTATCAATGATGGAATCCTTATCAAAGACCATTCAATCTAAGGCCAATAAGGAGAAAAATCTTACATTGATCAAGAATGCAATGTATGTAGAACTAAATTATAAAATATTCCCTAAGGTCACATCATAGGTCAACGAGAAATGTGTGTTCTCATTCATACCACATAGGGTTTTGTTTAGAAAAGATACTCGGTCTTACATTCATTATAAGATTAGTGAAATTAGAAATTTTGAGTTGCAATCCACTTACTAGGGGTTATGGGTGGATGGGAAATTGAAGGATGAACATACTCATCTGGAAATCAAAGGTTTAACCAATGCCCTTCACTTCTCGAAGGTATTTAAGACTGAGTGGATAAGGATAGTACTCAAGTGAGTATATGAGGGAAAAATGTGGTTGGATGAACTAGTTAAAATATCAAAGGACATTATTCACATGGTCACCGATTATCCTGTGGGTGATAAAGAAAAATCCCTAAGGAAGCCACTGAGGAGTGAAATTGAAAAATTAACTGGAGCCCAATGGGATGAAAGAGGTATGCAAATAACTATAATCAATGATCCAGAGAATAGATTTGAAGCATATGTGATTTCTTGTAAAGTATTCCAATATAGCAGACTAAATAGTATTCCTTTCACTCCTATTGACATAGCATACAAGATTGTGAAGAAAGGACAACATCTAGACCTCATCGAGCAAATGCTGAGGGAACTTGAAGAAAATATGAGGACAATCTGAGTTGCTAAGTCCAACACTTGCAAGTTCAGATGACTACTTGTATGTATCTTTTTCTACTTTCAAAATTCATTCTCCTCAATCAGTGATGTGCAATAGGATGTTAACAAACCGGTTTTCATACAAATTAGTGATTTTATAAAAAGTTTACGCTAGAAGTTTGAAGCAGTTATGGATGATTATTTTGGGAAATTAAGGTAAGAAATGCACAAGAGAAGAAGGATACCTTCATAGTTGGTGGATAAGTATAAATACGATATTTCTTTTCTAGTGGATACCGATTCAACTCTCATTAAGGTAGTTGAACCAAGGACTGCATGGTTACCACCTATAGGATATGAAATTGACATTGACCAATCATCTAGGTCAATAAAGGAACTATTGGAAAAAACTAAAGACAAGAATGCAATAAGGTTTGGAAACTATGAGGAAGCTATACAAAGAATAAAAATGGATTTGGTCAGAGTCAAAGTGGAAAGAAAATTAAAGAAAATGATGTACACTTTGGAGAAACAATTTGGTGATGAAGAAGTAGAGAAGTTGATTGAAGAAGAAACCAAGGAGCAATTTCTAATCAATAACAATGAACATGATGAAGAGCCCGAGTTAGATAAGGAAATGCAAGCATAACTGGTGAATGCATCTAAAGGAAAGAGGAAATAGGCTGAAATCCTCACATGAGCAAGGACAAGATCCTCTACAGGTGTTTCCCCACCTTTGAAATGTGGAGTTGTAAATATTACAAGGCCAACACTGATAAAGACCTATTATAAGAAAAGATGTACTTAAGCCTCTACCGAGCTACCTAAGAAAAGGAGAAAGTTAATAAGAAATAAGGATGACATAGAATTAGATAAGGAGGAAAACAACAAATTCAAGCTAGTTGTGAATAAATCTCAGTCAATTGATGACATTGTAAACGATATAAAAGATAAGGGAGGACTTAGTCACCCTAAATTAAATAGGTATGTACATATGTTTACCAAGGATTGAGATAAATTGGAAGAAGAAATCATCAGCATGATGATTAAATTTAAAAGGTTACCAGTTAAATTTACAACTTATATTCCAAACACACTACATGATAAAGTATAAAAAATATGGAATTATGCGTTGCATACCGAGAAGAAGGTGAGGAAAAGATCATTAATTTTGGTAATGCCAAATTTATTTGTTACAAAGATTGATGATATGATGAAACAATATGCCAACAATTTTTTGATGAAAGAGTATGAAATATATATACTATAAGAAAATCTCCAAGAGGTTGATGATGAGAGAAAAGAGAAATAGACTAAAATTCTGAAGTCCAAAGTCAAAGAAGAACAAACTGCAATCACAGTTATCCCCGAGAAAGGTGTCAAAAGAAAAAGAAAAGTTGTACATTCTGATGATGTAGATATTAATGAACAAAGGCCAATTGAAGATTCGATACACATATCAGACATTGAGAAGCAAAAGGATGAAACATATACAAAATATTTTTATCTTGTTGGCTACACCGAGAAAGAGGATACATAGAGAAGTTAGTAATAAATTAGAATGAAGAAGTCTTGATTGAAGATATCACTGAAGGTGATCCTGATGATGAGGCAAAGGAAGACGAAGATGTTATTTCTACTACCAAGATCATAAAGGAAGACAACACTACTGAGGTAGCCACAAAATAAATACCAGGTAACTTACCAATTTTAGTACAAGCCATAGATATTGATACACAAGAGAAACCTAAGGACAATGCACCCAATAAAATGATGAATACTACATAAGAGAAGGGTGAAGAAGGAGACAAAGAGACAACTGAGCCTGAAACTAAAGAGGTAGATGACAAAAGAACAAAAACTAAAGTTAATGTAGATAATTCTACTACCGGTACAAGACTAGAAGCCCAAGGACCTCTGACTCAGGGAATATGAAAAGGGGAAGAAAAAGAGAAAAGTGTCTCCATCGAGCCACCAAATTAAAATCTAGAGAAGAAGGCTCTAGTTCCATATGGGAAATCCCCTACTTCTAGCACATAAGAGAAGAAAAAGAAGAAGAAACATGGAAAAGGTCTAGTCACCCTCGATGAAGTCATAGAAATACCTTCATGTGGCCCAAGAACCTTAGACCCTGAAGTCTTAGAAGGTATAGAGAATTATGCAGTAGAAAAGATGCTCACTAGAAGTTGAGGCAGGAAAGTAAACATAAACACATGCTTCACGATGTGAGAGAAATCTTAATGCACAAGTTGTACTTGATTTCAATGTTGATGAGGAAACTACCATCATTGACCATCTTGCAACACTTACCAGGCACATCAATTCACCTAATACCAATGCTGAAAAGAAAATAAAAGAGAGAAAAATGTCCAAAATACAGTTCAAAATAACAGATAAAATTAGACAAGTTGTGACCATTCACAAGGTGAATTTATCTAAGACCATAAGTGAAATTGAAAATCTTATTCAGCAGATACTCACAATTTTGAATAAGCTTTGCACTTCAAACTCATTTGCTGAAAAAATACAAGAGAAATTGAAGAAGCTAGATGATGATTTAAAAAAGAGTGGAGAAAGCTTAATTACCAAACCCCATACATTATGCAAATGTCAAGCACATTCATCGGTTAAGAAATGAGCTATGGAGAGAAGAATACAAGATCAAGGATCAAACAACTGAGCTATAGGCAGAGTTGTTACCACACATTGAGGTGATGCATAGGCATAAGAAGAAAGCCAAGGATCTTGTAGCCACTTTGAAGCTTTCAATGGTAGATCACATTTTTGACATGCATGCACAAGTTTATTTGGAGGAGATTGCATTAGAAAGTTTGAAAGGGGAATGGGAAAACCTCTTAGCCAACTTGAAGAAAGTCCATCAATTTTTTTTTGATAAAATGTAAGTATATACAATTTTGGCATTATTACCAAAATAGGGGGAAATTGTATGTATAATTACAAAGGCAAAAATATCTATATAGTATACTTACTGAGACATATAGATAGGGAGATTCTACAATTTTGAGTATACAGTTTTGAAGTTTTGAAACTTTTTATTATGGCATACATATGTGTTTTTGTCACTAATGCCAAAGGGGGACAATGTCTTTTTTATGATTTATCATTAGTATCACACATAGAGTTAGTAAAGGAAGAAAACATGATAGTCTATCAACACACTAAGTATAGTAAACTAGCAGAGAACAAGGTAGAATAACATAGTAACTGAGCATAGTCTTGACTGAGCACACACACTGAGCCAGATGATTACCGAGCAATGAGTATAGTTATAACTGAGCATTTTGATTTACCAAGCACTAGTAATTTACCGAGTCATGAATGCAGTATATACCAAGAAAAATAGGAAGGACATAGAAGTATGTAATGGTACATAACATAAGGTAAATGGTTAACTGTTGAAGGGTGCTCCCCTTAATACCACAAACACATAACAGAAACATAGAAACAACAAAAAATTACAAGAACATCAAATGGGCTTCTTATTATCTCCACAAATGTACAATTACAAACTTTCAAAATTACAATATGCAAAGCCACATGGGCATTTCCCTTAAAATATTCTATAGGAAAAAGCCTTGAATCAATACCCAAATCTACTACCTAGAAGTGTCCCGAACTGCCTAAGACAACACTACAGCCTTCCTTATATAGGCAATTTTCCACCACCTAGGAAGGTTCTAGAATTTTAGCCAATAAGGCCGACCAAACTTAGAATTATTTTATTTTTTATTTTATTACATCAAAGTCAGCTCAAAAAACTTTTGAAACCCAAACATAAATTTTGAAGGAAAATTATTTTCCACCATTTCAGGTGGCCCAACTTTCGGAGACCATAAGTCATCACCCGTTGACCCGATTGAATATTATGACCCCATTTTGAAAAGGACATGAAGTGCTCTACAACACTTGATTAAGAAAGCTTCATTCAATTGAAGTTTTGACCTCATCTGGGGCCTCTAAAGCCTTCAAAATTGAGTTCAAAGTTTCTGTATCCTATTTCCAAAATTGAAAATTTTCAATATCTTCAAAACTAGACTTGATCTGGCAATGAAACTTTACTGGCAGGCTGATACAACCAAAATGAACCTCCACCTATGAAATCAGAACATTCTGAGATCATATGACCAACTTACTAAACATAGTAAGTTTCCATAAATAGCAGCTCTGCACAAGATAGCCCTTATTGAAAAGAAACCAAAAATATTTTTGGGTGATGTAAGATTGCTCTTACACCCAGGATGCTCCTGTATCATTTACACCAAACTAGAAAATAGTTTAGATAGATCGAGGTGAAGTTTAAATGATTGATGATCCCTATGTAATGATGTTTTAGGTTATTGATTTGGATCATAGAACTTAAGTTTTCTACATGATACCATAACCCTAATTAGGTCAAAATCTTTTGATATAAGAACTGTCAAGATATCATTTTTATATGTACCACACATGAAGTAACCACCTACACATACATTTGAAGATCAGACAGGTTTGTGAGGTTAAATTTTTGATAGAGCATTCAAGAATTATATACATAAGCACATCAGAAGGCTACTAAGAAGAATTTAGAGAAGAAATCTATCACAACAAGGTGATAAAATTGAAGTACATATCAGATCTAAAATTAGAAAGAGTAATTTGCTACATACAGATCAAATCCACTATTACATTCTAACAATTGTGGTATACTTAAGTCTCTTAACATAGTAGACCTGACAAGTCTTTTTGTAAATCTCTTATCTAAGTACACACTTAACAGTGTTTCTTAAATCATCTAACCAGGTAAATATTAATAGGTCTTTATTATTACTCCCGATACAGTAAGATCATTAGAAGTGATAAAACATTGTATCCTTAACTAGAAAAATTTATTACTAAAATTAGTGAAGCTTTGTGGGTGTCATCCCCACCGTAGTTTTTACCTTCTTATAGGGTTTTTTGTGATACCAAAATACTTGTGTATTGTGTATGAAGTTTCATGGATGTTTACATGTTAGATTAGAAAGCATTTCTTATTTTCAGTAATGTTATGAATGGATGAAAAGATCACATGTCAGTCTATTAATGAAACACATTGTCTTAAGGATACAGTTGAAAAAGTTTTTAAGGTTAGTAATTCACCCCTATCCTCTTAGTAACTTACCTTTCCATAATCCCAACAACAAGCAGGGAAATAATTCTCTTCGAATATCACATGAATGTAAATTTACATCAAGTTGTCTTGCAACATGTAGTCTTACATTCTAGGCTTATAGGCTCGATTAATTACAAAATTAGATGCTAACCTTCTAGCTATCCTATATCTTCTACCATGCTACCCCCTTCTTATAAAGAAGAACTACTACCCTACTTAAATATACAAGATCACTAGCCACAAGTCTTCTTATTCGATGAATAATTTTGAAGATATTACAAATATATAGATCAAGACCTAAATTCATAACCAAACCCCCAAATAGGTAGATCATGACGTGTGAATACTCAAGGAGGTCAGCCACATTAATAAGAACATAGAAAGATATGCCATAAAAATTCACATAACATGAATCTCCATCGCAAGATGCATCTCACCAACCTGACTGTTAGAATAGGAAAGAAATATTGGAATGAACAAATCATAAGATAACTTCATCTTGAAATGCTAGATCAAGTTGTGAAACTAGACATAGAATCTCCATGATGTCTAGATTGCATCATAAGAATCACATAAGATAACAAGCCAAGTACAATGATTGCTACCTAAAACACACAAAACTACCCAACTAGAACATAACATTAAATAAGTGAAAGAAAATACTTTTGGGTGATGCAAGATTCCCAACGACCGAAGGATGCTCCCATGCCAGTTTCTTGAAAAAAAATTTATTGGAAATGGTAGTATTGTTGATGTCTCTAATAATGTAGCTGATTAAAAATGTATCTCTACTAACCCACTACTTTCTTCTATGGGATATTACTATTCAAATGGTAAGGATAGATATAATTGGATAGTTGTACAATGTAAACAAAATTTAACATGTCTTCACCTCCTTAGATTAGGATACTAGATAACCAAAAAAAAATCCCCGATTCAAATTATTTATAAATCATATGGTTGTTTCCCCATTGTTTATATGCTGGTTGTGTTTTTCTATTTTCGAGACTAGTTGTATTTTACTTTGGGTTTACATGATTTTTGTAATGTCCCTGCCAGGGAACCCATAAGGAATCAGGTCAAAGACCTAAATATTACAACTAACAAATTATTATTTTTTACACTTTAACATATCATCATTACCATTCACAAGTACATTCCTGAAGGTTCCCTTAATGAATTCAGTTACCATTATCAAGTATTTGATTTTATTACTTAATCTTACAAATTCTATTTCCCTTTCAAATTAATTTACATTGGAACATTGCTCTACTTCAAAACCAATTGCCTTAGTGTATTAATTGAATTCATCTTCTTTACCAAACTAACACATCATTTACCTTCGGAAGTGAAACAAGCACATGTTACTTATCATATCCACTAGGCACATTTATTCTTTCATGTTTATTTACTCCTTAACATTATTCATGCTCAACTCAATTACACCATCAAAACTCAATTAAACTTTTACAATAAGAGTCCCTACTTTCTACTTTCAATATAATAATAGAAATAGAGTAAAGTAATTAACCATTTATTGTTAACCAACACAAACCATTCAATGAATCTTTCTTTTCCCATACGTTTAACTTCCACAAATCATCATCTATAACCTTGTATAGGCCTAGTTAAGAATTGGGATTAAAACCTTGTTTGAATAATCACACATTACTCACAATGAACTATACATTTAAGAAGTCACACCTCATTACTTCTTTCAATAACATACATATTTCCTTTTCCCTTATTATTTCACCTGGAGATACCCTTCAACCCTTAACATATCTTTTCATTAACCAAATATCAAAACAAGTTTCCTTTTAAAGAAGTTTACATCCATAAGTACTTTCATTACAAAGGTTTACATAGAACCATTACTTTCAATTTATTTTAAAATTCACAAGAGATATAAGGTAAGAAATTACTCAATGATATAACCATATTGAATCCCTTCTTTAGATTCACAATTCTACCCTTCACATATAAATAACTTATTCCTTACAATTTCCTTTTACAAACATAATTACAGTCACTGCACATTGTCTGAAGGCATATAGAAAGATAATTACATCAAGTTGCCCAAGGGCTTACAATACATCTTTACATCTTGATAACAAAAGATAGAGATACATGATACAAGAACAACATCTTCACCACTAAATAACTTAGAATCTTAGCCACGACACGAACCATGAACAATACCTCGAAAGAGATTTGCCACCCAACCATGTGAAACTGGTAAAGTTCCACCCCCCGTGCTAGGAGATAGAACCAAGGTACTCTCAAGATCTTAAGGCAATCTAAGTCTCAAAAACCAATAAATCCAAGACTCGAAAGAGAAAGAATAAAGCACATAAAATATGATCATATTATAACACTGAGGTTAAGGTTCTAGGAGACCACCTAAGTGAGTGTCATCACACAACCTATGTATTAGGATCCACCCTAGCAACCATGTAACCCTGGTCCCCCCTTTATGAATAGGGATCCACCTTGGTAGTTATCCATGGTCCTGATACTCCAATCAGGTATGTGTAGCCATTATTATAATTTCTTTCATTATCTTTTGAATCCCCCCTTCCTAGGTTAATTTTTAAGGTTATCACTTTTTACAAACCCACCCATAGGATCCTCCGGAAACTACTTTAGGGTTCCAACACCTATGGTGAGCCACTCACTTAAGGTTCCTATTCCCTTACCTTGTCATAATCCACAAATACAAGATAAAACTTCCAAGTCCTGATTCATAGGTTTAGGAAACTCCCCTACACACTCAGGCCCTTAGAGCGAGTCCTAATCTTAGCCATATACATAAAAAGAACTTATACTTAAATGTTATAATTGTATAAAGCCTATTTTTCCTATTTGGCTCGGTTCACACTACCATTCCTATCTTTCTCGGCTAACACTACACCAACCCTACTTGGCTAATACTAGACTGACCTGCTTGGCTAATACTAATCCGACCTGCTCGGTCAATACTAAACCAATAGAAATTGCAAAATGTGACAGTCAACTATGTCTTGCAGGTAAAATTGGGCATTATGGGGGATTGTGGTTCCCTAATCTAAGCATGACACATTTGAGATCTCTTAGTTTCCCTTTAGAAATGGCTCATTAATCCATCCTATCTATTTAACAAATATGTTCTAGATCTACACAAAGAAAGGTGGTGCACAAACTGACAAGGACCAGTAAGGTTGAAATAATAGTTCTAAATTCTAGAAACATTCATAATACATTTAATAACTATATAATACACTATCCTACATGATCAAAACCACTTCTACCCTCCCAAGAACATTTCACCATAGTGAACATACAAGCATTCATAAAAATCACTTCCTAGAACCACATTTCAAATACACAGAGAAACAAAACATATATATAGTTCTCATTTTCAAACAAAAATAAACCATCATATTCTCATTGAGTAACATATCATTTATATACATAATCATGCACATGGGAGAATGGAGATTCATCCCAGTTTAGACCCTACCTGGGGTCCTGCGGAGAATCATCCTCCCTTGGTTGGAGACTCTCTGCAAACTTTCTAGCCTTGATTAGATATCCTTCTAAAATCTTCCTCTAGTAATCAACTCCTAGCAATCCCCACACATAAGACTCCACCAACCCAAGACTCTCAAACTCACATAACTTTCACCAAAAAATTTCGGAAACATCATTTACAACCAACTCAGAAGAAAAACAAATCTTCCCAAAAATTATCCTCCCCTCGCACACAAATCTTCAAACATTTATCCTCCAACTATGTGGTTGGAGGAGTTGCTATATAGGAAGCAACTTCTCCAACTTCCATAGTTGGTTGAAAAATCAAACCAATTATTCCCGTAAGCACTTAACAAAGTTTTAATGAATTTAATTAAAAATAACTTTGAAGGAAAACATAACAAGAACATTCAACAAATAACCTTCAAGAAAACCACATAGCACGCATGGAAGCCAACTAGCCTAACTTCTAGGAGGTCTCGAGTTCAACTCCCTCCTAGATAGCTAGTTTTACTACATGTTGGGAGTTCCCTTTGGTCTTCAACTTGTAGATTTATACTTTGATGGATACCTTAATATAACTTTGACTCTATCACCACTCCAAAGTCTACAAGGAAGAGGGCCAATTAACAAGGATCAAATAGATCCTCCTACACTTTGAGGCTTAATTCTCAAGCGGGTGTACCCTTGACTCACTTCTCCAAAGGAGTCACTAAATGTTATACCAATATACTATTTACTAACTAGTTTAAAGATTTGATCATTTAAATTTGGGTGTGTGTGGCTAATGACAATGAAATGCCTCTAGAGGATGGACCAGTGCCTTAACCTAGGGCAAAGAGTCACCCAATTACATACATCAACTGAAGATCTTAAATCAAACACTCCTAGGCTTAGGATAAGTGCTTTGCCTATTACCCCTCTCCCTCAAACACAAGGACATTAGATTCTTGCTCGGTTGTAAACTCACTGAACTCACCTAAAAGACTTTAATCCTAACTTTGTTAGGAACTCAGAGATGACTTCACAATACTCTTTGTTTACCATATGCTAATACACTTTGTGACACTAACATATATGAGCTTAGAACTGAAACAGGAAGACATACACCAATGCAATATTGGAACTCAATAGCATTTTCATTAACATATTTAGGGTCAATATACAATCAAAGCAACACAAAGGTAGGAAAAAGACCCAAAATCTAGCTCCTCTTTCAGTATAATACCATCAACAACCAAGGACCAAAAAGAAAGTTTTTGAACCGTTACAAAATATCACTTTTTTCAATATATACCACCACTAGTCATCTTGGAAACTCAAGACAAGCTGCAACAAGCTACAGATGACTAGGGTTAGGGTTAGGGTTAGGGTTTCACTTAACACCCTGGACCACACTGCAACGGAAAACAAATCATCTCTTACTAGCTCTAGTCACTTCTGCATTGAATTTTAGTCCTTTTGGTCACAGGAAACCCTCCAAGAAATTTGAATTTGAATTACAATGGTCACTTAATGACGCCAACAATGAATCAGTGGTCCATATTTAAAACTTGATTAACTTTAAGTCATGACCATCGGATCCTTTTATTTTGTGGGTTTATGTCTTTACCTTTTAATATGACCTTAGTTACATTTAGCGATTTGGCGACTGAAGGGAAATTGTTCATTCGCAAAATACTTTATGCCTTCACCAAATATTTTAGCAATTATGCAAACACTTGTTCACTGAATTGCCAACTTTTTTAGAACATCGCTATTTAACTATGCGAATGAGCAAACCCTTGAAAATTTGTTAGGACCGCCAAAGCTTTATCCAAACCACCAAAAGATTGAGGAAATTCACTGGGCCCACATCAAGAAGATTGACGGTTGTCTCATCATCACATAGACCTTCAAGATTCCTCTAGATCTTTCCCTACCCTGACAACCGTCTGACAAGATATGAAATCAACGATTGGCACAAGATCTTCAGCCTCTGACACATCTCATAAGAACTTATGCCTGCCATTGATTTACTGACAATGTCAGGACCCTTTGACACATCTAGAAACTAGGTCCCACTGACAACTGCCAATGTGTTAATACATGGACCAATCGTATACTACCAACTATGCTTACGTGCTACCTTGGACTCCCTGACAACCTTTACGTTAGATTCCAAATCGACGGTTGTTGCATGATCGTGAAGGGGAAGAATATTCCTAGTGATCATGTGACAACCAATGGATCTTCAAGCGACTGACAACCTAACCCCACCCCACCATATCATATTTTCTTTTGGCCAATAAGATGTCACCACTTGTGCCTATGTGGCAGTGGTCCCACCTGCAGAGAAAGGCTATGTCACATAAATGAATCAATGGCCGTCTCAAAAGTGCAAGCCTCTGACAAAACCCTTGTGCTTTCATGACAATCGTTGGATCAAGATGGTGTCAGAGTTGAGCCCAAGCAAGAATTAAGCTAGAACACTAGGAAAAAATAATTGCTGAGACTTAGGCTTTACAGAAAAATTAAAGGCCGCCGGGGGTGAAAACTTAGGAAGAATTTAAACAGGGGCCAACCAAAAATATAAAGCACGTGCATTTAAAGATTTTTAAGTGACCCAAAAAAGTAACATTAAAATAGAACAAGTCCCAAGTAAAACAAAGGGTTTTGTATGCAATGACTATATTTTCAAAAATTTGAACTAAGGGTTTATGCCAGTGACCTAAAAACAACTGCAGAGACCAGAAGAAAAGGGATAGAGCCATGAAATTTTTTGCACATGCTAATAGTGGCTCTGTCTAGGGATGTGTGCCTCTTGTAGGCATAGCAAGGACTTGGAATCACTAGTTAAAGTAGACCATCCCACTAGAAAATTGACAACAAAGAGCAATAGGACCAAAACCCTACAGACCAGGACAAAACAGGACAGGGGCAAGCAACTATTCATGGAATTTACAATTTGTACAAACCTAACTATTGTTCATGGAAATAAAATACCTTCAATTGAAGTTTCCCTTCAAGAATTGTCCATGAACTAGCAATTCCTGAATATCACCATATAATTCCTTGACAATGTATGAATCTTGGCCCTATTTCTCATGAATTAGATATGGCCCTAGCCAAATGGGATCAAATTTACCATGTTTTCCCTTACCCTCCAGTCTGGCATTCCAAATTAGTACCAAATCACCAGTTCAAACCTTCTTTCAATAGTTTTCTTATCATACAAATTCTTAACTTGTAACTGCAATTTGGCATTTCTTGCAGCTAACTCTCTTCTAGTCTCATCCAACCTAATGAGGTCCTCAATTCTCAACTGCATCTCATCATCTATGTCATCATCATATAACTGAACAGATTTATACATTTCTAGTAGATTATTTTGAGGCATTCTTTCATGTATTCCATACACTAGGTCAAATGGTGCACAACCAATTGCCCTCTTCACAGTTACCCTATCATCCCATAGAGCTAATGGCAATTTTTAATTCCATGCTCTTTTATTCTTTTCAAGAATCCTCTTTAGGATTTTAATAAAAGTCTTATTAGTAGATTCTTCTTGACCATTTCCTTGTGGATGATAAGGTGATGAATAAGAAGTTTGAATTCCTAAACCTTTGCAAAAGTCCTTATATTCAATAGACATGAAGCACATTGCATTATCACTTACTATTCTCTCAGGGCAACCAAACCTTGTAACAATATTATTCAACAGAAAATCAATTACCACCTTGCTGGTTGAATTTCTTGTAGTTAAAGCCTCTACCCACTTTGTAAAGTAATCAGTGGCAACTAAGATCCATGAATGTCCTCCACTTGACTTGTTTGGTATCTCCCCTATGAAATCAATTCCCCATTGTTGGAAAGGAGCCTGAACTTCTATTGGTTTTAATGGCATATTGCCTAAAAATTTAAGCTTACCAGAGAACCTTTGACAAACATCACACCTCCTCACAAACTATTATGCATCCTTGAAGATTGTAGGCCACCAGAATCCTACTCTCAAGATTTTATGAGTAGTTGTTTTACCCATATAATGTCTGCCACAAACTCCCTCATGCATTTCCTTTAACAACTTGTTAGCCTAATTTTCATCTACACATTTCAAAATTATGCAATCTAAATTCTTTCTATACAATTTGCATTTCACAATTACATACTTGATGGCTTGTAATTTCAATGTCCTCCTCTGATTATCATTCATTCCTGCTAGACATCTCATATTTCTTAAGTAATAGATAATATCTTGATACCAAACACAATCATCCATATCACATGTATAATCAATTCCAAAATGATTTATCTAATTTGCATCAAGATTGGATTGAGCCATCAATTTTTCCAATCCGTGTCCTCTAACCAACTTAGTAATTTGGATATCAATATTGAATTCTTGGATCCTATTGATCCATCTGCATCTTCTCCTAGACAGCTCCTGCTGTGAGAAAATATCCTTTACTGATGCACTTGGCACAAAGGCAATCACAACTGCCCCCATAAAGTAACACCTAAAAGCCTTGACTGCCGTCACAAGTGCATATGCTTATTTCTCATTTAAGTCATACTTCAATTCAACAGCTTGCAAAGATTTACTAAAGAATGCAATAGGCTGCTCAAAACAATCCTTATTTTTTTGCAACAACACTGCAGCAATAGTGTGAAAAGATGCAAACGGAAAGATGTGCATTGGGACACTATAATCAGGTGCCTTAAGCACTGGTGCATCTTTGATAGCCTGCTTGATACTTTTGAAAGCTTGATTAGGTTCACCCTCCCAATTGATTGCAGATCCTTTCTTCAACATCTTAGAAATAGGCCTAGTAACCTTTGCAAAATTTGTCACAAACCTCCTTAAGAAATTGACTTGACCAAAGAAGGACTGAATTCCTTTAACATTCTTTGGCCTCTGAATTTTATCAATGGCTATCACCCTCTCAGGGTCAATTCTAACTCCTTGCTTGCCCACCAAATGGCCAATCAACTTACCCTCAGTGACACCAAAAGAACATTTCCTTGGATTTAATGAAATGCCATATTCCAAGGCCCTCACAAATATTTTCTCTAAATGAGTACAATGGTCTTCTTCCTTCTTGGAATAGGTAGTTAAATCATCTTGATAGACAACAAGGAAATCATCAATAAAATCTGCAAAAGCAACATCCATTGCTCTCTGAAAAGTTGCACCAGCATTTCTAAGACCAAAAGGCATTCTCACATAAACATATGTCCCCCAAGGTGTAGTGAAAGTTGTCTTAAATTTCTCTAATTCTTCTACAATTACCTAATTGTAGCCAAAGAAACCATCCATCATAGACATCAATTCAGATCTGGTTACTCTCTGCAACATAGCTTCCATATTGGGCAGACAATAGTTATCCTTTAATGAGCTGGTATTCAAATTCTTGAAGTCCTCACAAAGCCTGATGTCACCATTTTTCTTTCTCACAGGAACAAGGTTTGAAACCCAAGAAGAGTGCCTTATAGGCTTGATAATTCTAGCATCTCTTAACTTCATTAACTCTTCTTGCATCTTGGGTGCTAAAGTAGGATTAATAGGCCTTTGTTTTTTCCTGAAAGTTTTAGCATCTTCTTTCAAAGGAATGATATGCTGAAAGAAGTCCTCTCTATAAACCTTCAAGTCATCATATGACCATGCAAAAAACATGCTTGAATTTTCTCAATAATTCAATCAAAGATTTTTTCACATTGTGAGACATGTCCCTACCAATGTATACCTTCTTAGGTGCCTCATGTGTTCCAAGATTTATCTCCTCTAGATCAGCATGATCTTCTCTTTTGATATTCTTTTGGACCCTATCTTGGTTATCAAAGACAATCTCCAAAACAACAAGCCCCTTGGGTACCTTGTTAGTTCTAAGTTGAATGACCTCATTGCCAAAGACAACCTCCTTTCCTTCTATTGACTCAACCAAAGCTGAACAATCAAATTCTTGACCATGATACTGATCTTCACAACTCATAAACTTTAAGATATCATTATCATCATCAAAAACTTGCCAATTTTCAATATTGTCTGGTACACTAGGCGTAGCTTGAATTTCCACTTTAGAGATACCAGCAAAAGTAATATCAGTGGGATTGATTGCAATATTGGCTAACAAATCAGCCATCTTATTGTTACTCCTATCCTTCCACTCAATATTGATGGCATCAAAATGTTCAATCAAATCCCAAACTGCATTCCTATATTGTTTTAGCCTTTTGTTCTTGGAAGCATATACTGACCTGACTTTAGACACCACCAATTCAGAGTCACCAACAACACTTATGCATTTAATTTCATGCTTTTGTGCCAACCTCAGTCCTAACAACAATGCCTCATATTCTACTATATTGTTGGTACAGAAGATATTCAATGTGAAAGAAAATTTGTAGGTGTTTCCATTAGGAGAAATAAGTAAAACACCTACTCCTCCTCCATCCTTGCAATTTGCACCATCAAAGTACATTACCCACAAATCACCCTTCATAGAATTAACACTTACCTCAATAGAGATAGGTGAAAAAATAGGTTCCTTCTCAAGTAGAGGGATCTCTGCCCTAAAAGAATTAATATCAGTATCCACAAAACATGTAGTTTCATTATCAATATTCCTTTGAATCATGTGGCATACTCTTAGTTCTCACTCAATCTTGACAAACTGATCATCAATCTTGAAAGTGGCATAGGACAGATCACACTGTAAACTTCCACCCATGGCAGCACTCCACCTTCTAGATAGTAGCATCCCATAATGAGGAGGGATGTCCACCACCAAAACACTCATTGTTAACTCTTTCTCTAGATATGCTGCCAACCTATATGGCATTGCATTGATAGTCCCAATAACTGGTACCTCCCTTTGATCTATTGCACAACATCTACCTTGAACTGTATCAACTTTAAGGCCCAACTTTTCCATAATCTTGAAAGGCATAACAATATTAGAGGCACCACTATCAATCATACAATTTCTTAACTTCATTCCATTCACAAGGACACTTAAAAAGAATGGATCAATGTTTTCAAGGCTAGCATTGACAAAACTATCCAAATATATAGGAGGAATTTGAGATACAATTCCCTAAGCAGAAACACCTTTCAAAGCTTTATCCTGAGATCCATTGCATGCAACATCATTGTTGTGAACATTATCTACCCATGCCATAGCTTTGTCTTTTTGTTTAGGGATCATCAACAATTCTGACAATGGAACCTTAACTATAATTTGGGACAATACAGATAACATATCAATAGGAGCAGAGAAAGGAATCTCAATCTGCACTACCTTAGTATCCTTTTTCTTGTATGATACATTAGGTGTATTCGCCACCCTCATTTTTTCAATCTTAGCCATTATGTTAACAAGCTTCTTAATCTCACTAGAAGTCTTTTGAACTCCAACTCCCTTAGGTTCACAATTCTTACCTTTTACATTCTTGAATTTCACCATGTGATCACCTTTTCATTTGTTCTCATTAGACTCTCCAAAGTTGGTACTCTTTATAAACATTCCTACAGCTTTTCCATTTATATCCCTTGCCACCATGCTCCTAGTTTGCACTTGGGCAATCTTTTCTGTAGTAATCCTATCCATCTCTTCTCTAGAAGGTCTTCTTAAATTTATTGGCTCAGAAGAAGAGTTCATGTTACATGTCTTCTCATCAATGTCTTCATTATCAGAAAATATCTCTTGATGAAAAAGGGTCTGAGTGTGTCTCTTCATATTTACATCTACTTCTTCATCAAAATCAGAATCATCTTCATATCCTAGATATGAAGTAGCCATGTTGCATCCAACATCATCTTGATCTGCAGAATGAGGGGATTGGCATGCAACACACCAAGGTATGTCCTCCATGACATTTATTGAATCTTTTTGTAGAGGTTTAGGGACACCTCTATCATTGTTTCCTCTTACAGCAAGGACAATAGGCTTGCCATCCTTCCATTAGGTGTTGTAGGGGTAGTTCTGCAATCTATTATGCTTATTGAAATTGTTGTTGAACTGAAGCCTTTCATTGGTAGGAGCACTGATGTTCATATTTGCAGGTGCCTTCAAATCCTTCAATGCATTAAGCACCTTATCTAATTTATCTTCTTCTTGCCTCCTAGTTCCAACATTCTTATCATTTTATTTTTTGTATTTATTATGCCCAAACAACTTAGGGTCATCTCTGTTCCCACCTAGCTTCCCTGATATTTTCATATTGTTCTCAATATTGACAATAATCCTAAAAGCATCTCTAAGAGTTATTGGTTCTTTGTCCCTCAACAAGTATCCCATCTTTTCATCAAATGCATTGAAGTATGTAGTCAGACAGACATTGTCGTCTAACCATATTACTTGGAACAACTTATGCATACCCTTTTGAAATCTCATGTTGAAATCAGTTGTAGAATCATTCTAATTTTTCCTTATGGTATTGAATTCATTCAACATGGAAACTACATTAGGCCTATCACCATACTACTCTTTAAAAAATCTCTCAAAGGAATGCCAAGTATCAACACATTTATTAGGAAGTCTCTTAAACCAATCTCTAGCATCCTCCATTAGAGATTGAACAAACAATTTCATGACTACATCCTCATGCTCCACCTCATAATCATTAAGCATATCAAAAAATAACCTAAGATGCTCAACACAACTAATAGCATTATTACCAGAAAACTTAGGTACCTTATCTCTTATATCATTTAGAAAAGCATTCGGGTAGCCCAGTATCCCATCAAAACTAATTTTCCTATAGCCTTCTAATTGCATAGGTCTTCTTTGAAATCCTAAACTAGTGTTCCCACTAGAATTATTATTTTTATCTACATTCCCACCCACTTGCACATTTGACTGTCTATTAAGATCAACAAATGATTTGGTAGATACATTAGGAATTAGATTACTAGTAGTAGCATTGCTAAGTGGAACAGTAGTGTTCATAGATGGCATACCTAGTTTAGTAGCAGAAGGGCCATGAAAATTAGCTGATGAAGCCTTCAAGAACTGGATCTTTCTTCTCTTCTCTGCAATAGTAGGATCAACTTTAGCTCTTTCCAACTCTTGAGCAAGAGGTTCATCCTCTTTTCTTTTCCTTTCTATCTCTGTCTCCCTATTTAATGTAGGTGGTGGGATCCCTGGTATTGTCACTGGTTTTCTTATTTGGACACCCACCATCTTCTGCTTTCCTTTTTCATTAATAACTATGGTAGGCCTAGTGATCTCATGTCTATCTTTACCCTTAGGCAAAGGAGCATAACTTTGCACTTGTCTGATCATAGGGTCTTCTTCGTCAAACTCATGGTCTTGCAACAAGAGTTCCTACTCACTTCTTAGAGCTTCAAGATCACTAAAAACATCATGCTACAACACCCTAGGAGCAGAAGCAAGCATCTTGTTTCTCTCCTTCATTTCATTAATTTTTCTAAGAAGAGACTGCCTCTCCAGTAGAGCATTTACTTTTTCAGCCTCTCTCTCCTCTTGTAACCTTTTGTATATGGAATCTTGCTCTGTCAATTGCAACCTAAGTGCATTTAGGTCATGTTTATCTATCATGTTATCTTTAGAGCTTGATGACACTTCCACATTAGTAGGATGCTGATATGGGAAATGCACTTGCCATGGTCTCATGGGCTCTCTTCTGAAATTATCCTCATCAAGGTCTAAATCAATCTCCAAACCCATCTCTTTAGCTTATCCATCCTGACCTGCAAGCAATGGACCCTTGTCTAGAAATACAGCCTCTGCGGTATCATAAAATCTATCCTCAGAGCGACCACCATCTGATCTAGAAACTCTATCTTGTGAACCTTCCTCACTTGAGGAAACATGTGGTGCTCTACCTCTGGTATTTCTTTGTTCTCTTATGGGAGCACTAGTAGACTCACCATTTCTTCTGATCAAACTCTTCTTCTCCTATCTAGGCAATTGCTCCAAAGTGACCTCCAGATTCTTTCTGACAAAGGACCTAGTATTCCTCCTTTTGTCCATCTTTTGTAGTCTATAGCACTAGTTCTCAACCTTTTTGACTCACCACCCACCTAGATGGGAAAATTTTAACTGAATACAATAGGAAAATAAGAGTGCACTTTGAAAACCTTTATCACTAGACTCTCCTCAGTAGAGTCACCATTTTGTTGGGAGTTCCCTTTGATCTTCAACTTGTAGATTTATACTTTGATGGATATCTTAATATAACTTTGACTCTATCACCACTCCAAAGTCTACAAGGAAGAGGGTCAATTAACAAGGATCAAATAGATCCTCCTACACTTTGAGGCTTAATGCTCAAGCGGGTGTACCCTTGACTCACTTCTCCAAAGGAGTCACTAAATGTTATACCAATATACTCTTTACTAACTGGTTTAAAGATTTGATCATTTAAATTTGGGTGTGTGTGGCTGATGACAATGAAATGCCTCCAGAGGATGGACCAGTGCCTTAACCTAGGGCAAAGAGTCCTTAAATCAAAAAATCTTGCGCTCAGGATAAGTGCTTTGCCTATTACCCCTCTCCCTCAAACACAAGGACATCAGATTCTTACTTGGTTGTAAACTCACTGAACTCACCTAAAAGACTTTAATCATAACTTTGTTAGGAACTCAGAGATGACTTCATAATACTCTTTATTTACCATATTCTAATACACTTTGTGACACTAACATATATGAGCTTAGAACAAAAACATGAAGACATACACCAATGCAAGATTGGGACTCAATAGCATTCTCATTAACATATTCAGGGTCAATATACAATTAGAGCAACACAAAGGTAGGAAAAAGACCCAAAATCCAACTCTTTCAGTATAAAGAAAGTTTTTGAGCCGTTACAAAATATCACTTCATTCAATACATACCACCACTAGTCATCTTGGAAACCCAAGACAGGTTGCAACAAGCTACGAATGACTAGGGTTAGGGTTTCACCCACCAGATCAACTAGAAACAGTCAAAAGTTAAATGCAGGGGATGAAAACCAATCGGCCATGCCTGAGAAAGATTTTCACTTATGATAGATCTCTGGGAAAATACTACAAATCATGGAATTCCAAATTTGTCAACCCTTTTTGGCCACCTATAACATGTCTTGAGCACAAAAACACAGTACAAACCCCTGCAAATGATCACTTAACACCCTGGACCACACTGCAACGGCAAACATATCATCTCTTACTATCTCCAGTCACTTTTGCATTGAATTTTAGTCCTTAGAACTGTGCTTATGTGTTACCTTGGACGCACTGACAGCCTTTACGTTAAATTCCAAATCAACGGTTGTCACATGATCGAAAAGGGGAAGAATATTCCTTGTGATCATGTGACAACCACCAAATCTTCAAGTGACTGACAACTGGACCCCACCCCACCATATCATCTTTTCTTTTGGCCAATAAGATGTCACCACTTGTGCTTATGTGGCAGTGGTCCCGCCTGCAGAGAAAGGATACGTCACGAAAATGAATCAATGGTCGTCGCAAAAGTGCAAGCCTCTGACAAAAACCTTGCACTTTCATGATAGTTGTTGGATCAAGATGGTGTTAGAGCTGGGCCCAAGCGAGAATTAAGCCAGAACATTAGGAAAAAACAATTGCTGAGACTTAGGCTTTAGGGAAAAATTTAGGCGCAGAGGACTATAGGAAAAATTAAAGGCCGTCGGGGGTGAAAACTTAGGAAGAATTTAAATAGGGCTCGACCAAAAATATAAAGCACATGCATTTAAATATTTTTAAGTGACCCCCAAAAGTAAAATTAAAATAGAACAGGGCCCGAGTAAAACAAAGGGTTTTGTATGCAACGACTATATTTTCAAAAATTTGAACTAAGGGTTTATGCCAGTGACCTAAAAACAACTGCAGAGACCAGAAGAAAAGGGCTAGAGCCATGAAATTTTTTGCACACACTAACACTACAAAGAGCATTTATTCTCATTATTACTATTATTAATATTATTTCACCTTTTTAATACATTTATTTAATACACTTCACTGAATTTACTTTAAATAACATACCACTAAAACAATCAATAAAACCATACAAATATTATTATTTATATAAGCATGGGTATATGCATGTGCACCCACATATACACATACCTATATAACATACAATCATTGTACACACACAAACACTCACACAATATATATATATATATATATATATATATATATATATATATATATATATATATATATATGTATATATATGTATATATGTATATATATATATATATATATATATATATATATATGTATGTATGTATATGTATGTATATGTATATATATATATATATATACATATACATACATATATATATATATATATACATATACATATATATATATATATATACATATATATATATATATATATAGACATATATATATACATATACATATATATATATATATACATATACATATATATATATACATATATATATATATATACATATACATATATATATATATATACATATACATATATATATATATATACATATACATATATATATATATATATACATATACATATATATATATACATATATATATATACATATACATATATACATATATACATATATATATATATATATATATGTATATATGTATACATATATACATATATACATATATATATATATATATACATATATATATACATATATATGTATATACATATATATGTATATACATATATATGTATATATATATACATACATATATACATATATATAAATATATATATATGTATATATATATATATATGTATATATATATATATATGTATATATATATATATATATATATATATATGTATATATGTATATATGTATATATATATATATGTATATATATATATATGTATATATATATATATATATATATATATATATATATATATACTAGTTAAGGATAAATCTGGCTCACATCAAAATCACAAAATGACATCAAAACATAATTCACAAGATCACATCACATAGTGCATTTGGATTCCCCAACTAGGGTAACCTCCTAAGGAAAAATCTAGTCCATGGTAACCTTGAGAGTAATCTTGGTAATACCTCCACACAACAACAGTTCAAGGATTTTGAATGCACGCTCAAACTTGTGTAGCTAGGTGGAGTTAATGCTTGGTACCTGCATCCTACAACACCAACCAAGTACACCAATATGTACAAACAATTGCAAACAAGGTGGGAGAGTGTGACATCATGTGGACCTCCTAGAGGAGTAACTACGACTATCTCCCCTCTTTCGACAGTCACATCAGACAGTCACATCAACAAGTCATAATTGGATTAGTGTGGTTAGTATCAAAATGATCTCTTTTCTATATCGTATAACAATAATGAATCATAACATAATCATGAAAACATAAATCATCTATTATCTTTCACAAACCCATTTAACCATCCAATGTGTACTCAAAATGTCCCATTATCCGATCAAGATAAATAAATCATATAACCCCAATGTATTAATCTATCTAATCCCAAGTAACATTTTTAGAGAAGATAACAAATCCAACCCTTAAGTGATTATAATCAATTAACCTAAGGTAAACATAAATATTAATAATGAGCATTTCACAAAGAAGCATGTAAGCCTATCAGGTGATCCTTTTAATATTAAGATCCTAAACTATCATTGACACACAAGAAGATATAAAGGACATACTTATGTGAATATTATTATTTCCCAAATTAAAATGTGAAGTTGTCATGATTAGTAAGAAACCATCTCAAGAAGGATCATTCTCTTACAAAATAACCATGAAATCACTTATAGCATGATCTAACTCCCTGGTGAGCATAACCAAGATTTGATAGGGTTGGAGGGGCATTACAATTTTGGTCATTATTTTGATGCGATGAGGCCCTTCGCAGCTTAATTTAATAAAATAATTTCTCTGTCGTAAACCTTCAATGCTAAAATATTAAATCTATGCCAAATAATTTTTTGATCAATCTAGGAAGGAAGCTAGAAGATTATTTTGAAATATGATACAATTCCACAAACTTGAAATGATTGAAATAAATTTTTGATTTGCATAATTTTTGTATTACAATTCTTTCTATAATTTATATTTATATTTTTAATATAAATCTATTGGAGATTTGTGAGTAGGCCAGTACTGACTGTATGTTTGTCATTAATGACAAGATACAAAAAGTAGCATGTGTTAAAGTCTTATGTAGGAAGCCTTCAGTATATGATGCATGGACATGACTATCAGCATAATATCATGGGTGCAGAGGTTAATTGTAAGTACAAATAGTTACATAGCAGCTTGTGTTGGCAGTGTTCCTGACAGAGTTATAGGCAGTGTTCTGTGTATGGTTTTTCCATATAGTTGTCTTATGGGCATGTGCCCTAGGATATATGTTGAAGAAATGTTAGTGATGTTTTAGTTATGAACGCATAGTCTAATGATGAATGCAAGTGAAGTTATGCAGTCGCTATTCACCAGTAGCAATTTCCTGTGTTTGTTTAGAAGAGCCGACACATATTTTATTGTTTCTTGAGTTGTGCCTATTTTGAGGATATACATTCTTGGATTTAAGCTTGGAGAAGTGTTATTGATATTCAATTAAGAGTGTATAAGTTAATTCAGCTTACAAAGAAAGTTCTAGTTGTTTTGGTAGAGCCGACAGTGTATGGCATGCGTCTACAATTATTTTATTAGACAGGTCCCAAAATGAGTTACGTGCATAATAGAGCTGATGGAATGTTTGTTGGAGTTTATTATGGTTTGTCTAATATGATTTCAAGGTAGTTCTAACTAGCCAACTTGATTATATCATTTGGAGGAAAGATATTTATAGGAAGTCATTTGTGATTGCTTGAGTGTGGTTCATGGTTGATTAAGCAGAGTAGAGCAGAGTGTATGAAGTGTTGAACCATCAAAAGAAGGTCTATGTGACCAAGTAGAGTATGTGCGCTATTCATTAGAACTTATCCAAACAATAGGTCAATGCGCAGTTCACCAAGATCCAGATATAGTGTGCATCTATTATTCAGAAGGTTGTAGCTTTCACCCATTTGAGTAGTGAGCTCTCGAAAAGTGCGTCCTCTCCCCTAACAGGGACAATTGTAAAAGACTCCTAATAGGGTAAAGGATCTTCTAGCAAGGATCATTATACACTAGTACATAATATTAGTGGATATCAAGTCCCACTGGGGTTTTTACCTATTTGGGTTTCCCCATAACCAAAATATTGGTGTTGTGTTCAAGTTTTCTTTCATTATGTTTATGCTTTATGTTTAAGTATACTTAATTGGATAAAGAATTGAAACTTGTAGATAACTGATTCACCGCCACCTCCCCCCCCCTCCCAGTTATCTCTTGGGACTATTCCTAACAATTGGTATTAGATCCAAGTGCCTCAAAGAGAAAGTTTAATAGCTTGAGGTTGATAAGATGGCATACTTCAGGAAAGAAAGCCCTAAGTTTGATGGAGAGAATTATCTTGATTGGAAGAACAAGATGGTGACCCATTTGTAGTGCATTGCTTTTGAAGTTTTTAATGTAACCATCCAAGTAGCCAAGATTCCTACATTAGAAGACCTTGTGAAAGATGATGCTACTGATGCTCAAAAGGAATTGTTTCATCATAATGCTATTGCTAAAGAAGCCCTTATCAGTGCCCTATCTGATGGTGAATTTTCAGAAGTAAAAAAGATAGATACAGCCCATAAAATTTGGAAGCACCTTCAAGACATTTTTGAAGGAGACAAACAAGAAAATGATGCACATAGAAAGACATGGAAGAAAAGATAAAATGCATTAGAGATGCTACCTGAAGAAAATATCAGAACTTACAATCAGAGGATTAATGAAGCAGTTGCTAAAATTAGGACCAATGGTGGAGAGATTTCTGAGGAAGACATTATGGACAAGTTGATGACTACTCTTACTCCATAATATGAGAGCAAGATCAACATCCTTGATGAGACCATGTAGCTTACATAAAATTTCAAGAGAGAGACCTTGATCAACAAAATCTCAGCTTTTGAGATTTCAAGATTGAAGACAGAACCAAAAAGTGAGACAACTTTCAAAGCAATAGTTCATGGTAAGAAATCTGTAAACACTTTTGGTAATTTTGATGATGATGAAGATAAAACACTACATGATTTTATTTCTATGATTTCCAAAATAGAAAAGAAAGTAAAAGGAAAATATGAAGGTCAATTACCATTTAAGTTATTTTCATGTAATAAGATTGGTCACTTTGCATCTAAGTGTCCCACTAGAGCTAGAAAGTTAAAAAAGGATTATAAGCCTAAGTATTCTAAGGAATGCTACTATGTTAGAGATGGAGTCTCAGATGAAGAATTAGGTGAAGAAGAAATTGGATTCATTACTATTGTAGACAAAACAAATATTAAGTCAATTCCTAAAAATGAGAAAGTGAATCAAGAGCTAGCATTGATTTCCCAAGTAGATATAAGAATAGACTGGATTATAGACAGTGGTTGTTCACATCACATGATAGGTGATAAAGGCAGGTTTGTTCATTTGGACAAATACAATGGAGGTATGGTTAGATTTGGAGACAACACTCCTAAACCTATAGTTGGTAGAGGAGCCATCACTTTGGATGGAAAGAACAATACTGATGATGTTCTTTATGTTGATGGTTTGAAACATAACCTTTTCAATGTTGGACAAGTACTTGGTAAAGGCTATCAATTGGAGTTCAAAGATGACAAATGCATCATTAACAACAAAGATGGTGCTATGATTGCATCAGACACAAAGACAAGAGATAATATTTTTCAACTCAATTCAGAAGCAAGCTGTTTTGTTGCTAAAGTTGATGACAGTTGGTTGTGGCATAAAAGACTATGTCATATCAATTTTGATAACATAGTAAAGATAAGAAATGTTAAAGAAATAAGAGATCTACCTAGCATAGAAAATCCAGTTGATACTATATGCAGGGAATGTGTGATGGGGAAGCATGTTAGAAATTTATTCAGGAGCAAGTAGAATTCAGTAGAGAACAAGTTGGATTTGATTCATACAGACCTATGTGGACCAACTCAAACAAGATCATACTATGGTGAAAGGTAGTTTCTTTTTTTTGTTGATGATTATACTAGGATGATGTGGTTTGCATTCTTAAAAGATAAGTTGGAAGCTTTAGAGAAGTTAAAAATATTCAAAGCAAAGGTTGAGAATGAATCTGGATTAAAGGTAAAATGTTTGAGATCGGATAGAGGAGGAGAATTCACCTCTGACAGATTCTATGAGTACTGTGAAGAACATGGCATAAAGAGATAGTTGAGTGCACCTAGAACACCTTAGTAGAATGGAATTGCAGAGAGAAGGAATAGGATCATTCTTGATACAGCACGCACCATTATGATAGAAGGAAAAGTTTCACACACCTATTGGAGAGATGCAGTCTATACAATCAATAGAATTCAGTTAAGGCCTTGCACTGACAAAACACCTTATGAGCTATGGCTTTGTAATGTTGATGCAGGAGCATCCTGGGTGTAAGAGCAATCTTGCATCACCCAAAAATATTTATGTTTTTATATTCAATAAGGGTTATTTTGTGGAGAGCTGCTATTTTTGGAAAGTTACTATTTTTGGTAATTTTTGTATGTGCTCAGAATGATCTGATTTCTTTCTTGGAGGTTCATTTTGGTCATATAAGTCTGCCAGTAAAGTTTCATTGCCAGATCAAGTGTGTATTGGAAGATATTGACGATTTTCGGTATTGGCAGTAGGGTACAGAAACTTTGAACTCAGTTTTGAAGGCTTTAGAGGCCTCGAATGAGGTCAAAAATTTGGGTGATGGGCGCTTGCGTGGGTCAAGCCTGTAGAGCGCTTCGTGGCATTTCCGAAATGGGGTTATAATAGCCGATCGGGTCAACTGGTGATGACTTATGGTCTTCGGAAGTTGGGCCACCTGAAATGGCGAAAAATAATTTTCTTCAAAATTTCTGTTCGGGTTTCAAAGGTTATCTTGAGCCGACTATGATGTAATAAAATGTAAAATAAAATAATTCTAAGTTTGGTCGGCCTTATTGGCTAAAATTTTGGAACCTTCCCAAGCGGTGAAAAATTGCCTATATAAGGAATGCTGTATTATTGTCTTAGGCAGTTCAGAATAGTTCTGGGTAGTAGATCTGGGTATTGATTCGAGGCTTTGTCCTACAAAATATTGTAAGGGAATGCCCATGTGGCTTTGCATATTGTAATTCTAAAAGTTTGTAATTCCACATTTGTGGAGATAATAAGAAGCCAATTTTCTGTTCTTGCATATTGTTGTGGTTTCTTTGTTTCTGTTATGTGTTTGTGGTATTAAGGGGAGCACCCTTCATCAGGTGGTATCAGAGCAGGAGTTCTTGAGTGTGTAAATAGATCGCCGACTATGAGGTAGTTTGCACCAGGACTATGGCTAGGGTTTCAGCGCGCACCGCGAAAATGCCTCCACGAAGGGAACGTGGCGGAAGAGCTAGTGTTGTAACACCCGAGGTTAAAGAGCTGTAGAGACAAGTGCGAGCATTGCAAGAAGAGATTCAAAGAGGAATGAATCTTAATGTCAGAGATGAAAGTGAGGATGAAGCCGAAGAAGAATATCAAGAAGGAGAAGTCAAAATTGTGAACCAGGAGGAAGAAAGACTTTTTCGGGCCATTTCTAAGATTGGGAAAAGACCTAAGATTGAGGTTCCTACATTTTCTGGAAATCTTAACCCAGAAGAATTGATCGACTGGATCAATGAATGTGAGGAATATTTTGACTATGAAGATGTTGAGGATCCTGATAGGGTCAAATTTGCGAAGGCCAGACTGAAAGGTCATGCGAAAATCTGGTGGCAAGAAATTCAATTGGAGTGAAATAGAAGAGGGAACGATAAAATCACAAGATGGGATCAGATGGTGGAAAAATTGAAGTGACAGTTCATTCCTGTTGATTATGAGCTTGACCTACTGAAGAAAATGCAAAGTTTGAAGCAAGCAGGAAAATCTGTTTAGGAGTATACAGAGGAGTTCTATCGACTCCTCATCAGAACAGGCCATGCCGAAGCTGATAAGGAGAAAGTTGCGCGATACCTTAATGGGTTAAGAACAAGCATTCAGGAAGGGTTGAATCTGGTTCGAATGAACAGTATTGAGGAGGCATACCAATTTTCCCTAAAAGTAGAGGAAAAGCTAAACAAGAAGTTCGAGAGCAGACAAAACGGAAGAGGTCACGATGGACGATCTGGTGGACGGTCATATGGTGGCCGAAATGAAGATCCGAAAAAGAAGGATGAGGCCAGTAGCAATCAGAATCAGCGAGGAAATAATTCCAATCACTTCCAGGATCAGAATAATAAAGATCAGAGAGGAAGAGGAAGAGGACAAGGATCTGGAAGAGGTGGCTTCCGTGGAACATGTTTTCACCGTGGAGAAGAAGGTCATAGGGCATTTGAATGTCCTCAGCGCCAAGGCAGAATAGACAGGAGAAATGAAGGCCAGGCCAGAGTTGCACATGTAGATGAAGATGCCAGATCATCAAATTCTAAAGATGCTGAAAAAGGAGAAACATTGATTAACAGAAGAGTCCTATTGAGTGGTGAGAATGAACCTGAGCAAAGGAGGAGCCTGTTTCGCACCAGGTGCAAGTGTGAAGGTAAATGTTGTGATGTGATTATTGATAGTGGAAGCACTGACAATTTGGTGTCAGAAGAGATGGTGACAAAGTTGAAGCTCAAGAGACAGAAACACCCACATCCATATCGGATTGCCTGGGTACAGGATGACCACAAGGTCATGGTCAATGAACAATGCCTAGTGAAGTTCAAGATTGGCGGATACCAAGATGAGGTATTGTGTAATATCATATCTATGGATGCATGTCATATGTTGTTGGGTAGACCATGGCAGTTTGACAGATGTGCTGTACATGATGGTCGTGTGAATACCTATTCCCTGACAAAAGACGGAGTGCGACATAAGCTAAAACCATTGAAGGAGACTGAAGAAAAGGTATGTGGTAATGCAAGGATAACTTTTGTTGATGGAAGAAATTTCCTAGATGGTATGAGGCATGAGCATGTATGTTTTGCTTTAATTCCAAAAGCTGGTAAAGAGGAAGTAGAAGATGTTCCTGTAGAAGTTGCAGATTTGTTGAATGAGTTTCAGGATATTGTATCCGATAACGTGCCTGATGGATTACCACCAGTCAGGAAGATCAGTCATCAGATGGACTTGATCCCAGGAGTGAGTTTGCCGAATAAGGTAGCACAAAGAATGACACCTGCAGAAAGTGAGGAGTTGAACAGACAAGTACACGAACTGTTACAGAAAGGATTGATCCGTGAGAGTCTGAGTCCCTGTGCTGTACCAGCGGTATTAGCACCAAAGAAGAATGGAGAATGGAGGATGTGTACAGATTCTAGGGCAATAAACAAGATCACAATCAAGTACAGGTTTCCATTGCCACGAATGGATGATATTATGGACTGTCTAAGTGGAGCTGTATATTTTTCAAAGATAGATCTGAAAAGTGGATATCATCAGATTTGGATCAAAGAAGGAGATGAATGGAAGACTACCTTCAAGACAAAGGAAGGACTATATGAGTGGTTAGTCATGCCTTTTGGGCTAACCAATGCGCCGAGCACTTTCATGCGGCTCATGAACGAGGTTCTGAAAGAATTTCTGGGTAAGTTTGTCATTGTTTACCTAGATGATATTTTGATCTTTAGTAAGACATTGGATGAGCATATGATGCATATTCGTATGGTATTTGAGAAGTTGAGAGAAGAGAAATTGCTGATTAATTTGAAGAAGTGCAGTTTTGTGAAGAAGGAGTTAGTGTATTTAGGGTTTGTAGTTTCAGGAGAAGGTCTAAAAATGGACCCAGAGAAGGTATAGGCTATCCTTGAATGGCCTACTCCAAAGAGTGCTACTGAGGTAAGATCTTTTCATGGTCTAGCTAGCTTTTACAGAAAGTTTATCAGAAATTTTAGTAGTATTTGTGGACCCTTGACTGAAACAATGAGAGGGGATAGAAAAGTGTTTAAGTGGACAAATGGGGCAGAAAAGAGTTTTCAATTGTTGAAACAAAAAGTTACAGAAGAACCTGTTTTAGCACTTCCAGATTTTAATAAGGTGTTTCAAGTAGATTGTGATGCTAGTGGTACTGCAATAGGAGCTGTTATGAGCCAAGAAGGTAAACCTGTTGCGTATTTCAGTGAGAAGTTAAATGATGCCAAGAGGAAGTATTCTGTTTATGATCAGGAATTTTATGCTATAGTTCAGGCATTAAAGAAGTGGACACATTATCTGCTTCCTAAGGAGTTTGTTTTGTATACTGATCATCAAGCTTTGCAATATTTGAATAGTCAAGGAAAGTTGAATCAGAGGCATTTGAAATGGGTTCAGTTTTTGCAGAGTTATACATTTGTTTTGAAACATAGGAGTGGAAAGTCTAATAGGGTTGCAGATGCTCTTAGCAGAAGGCAACTATTTCTGATAGAAATGCAGATTGAAGTGGTTGGGTTCAAGGAACTCAAGAATTTGTATCCGGAGGATCCTGATTTTGGTGAAGCTTGGAAATCTTGTACAGAACCTGTTACTCTAGACAGGACGAAATGGTTGGATTTCATCATCCAGGATGATATGCTATTCAGAGGGAGTCAGTTGTGCATTCCACAAAGTTCTATGAGGGAGAATCTCATCAAGGAGAAGCATAGTGAAGGATTGGCTGGACATTTTGGTCATGATAAAACCGTTGGTTTGGTTAGTGAGAATTATTATTGGCCGTAGTTGCAGCAAGATGTGAAGAAGTTTGTACAGAGTTGTAGAGTATGTCAGATGGCGAAAGGAGTGAAGCAAAATACAGGATTGTATCAGCCATTACCTGTACCAAAGAAGCCTTGGGAGGATATCAGCATGGACTTTGTTCTTGGTTTACCAAGGACTCAGCGGGGGCATGATTCAATTTTTGTGGTGGTTGACAGATTTTCAAAGATGGCACATTTCATTCCCTACAAGAAGACTAATGATGCTGTTCATGTAGCAGAATTGTTTTTCAGAGAAGTAGTGAGACTTCATGGTTTGCCAAAGACCATAGTTTCAGATCGGGACACTAAGTTTGTTGGATATTTCTGGCGTACATTGTGGAAGAAGTTGAAGACAGATTTGAAGTTCAGTTCATCACATCATCCACAGACTGATGGATAGACAGAGGTGGTGAATAGGAGTTTGGGAAATTTACTGAGATGTTTGGTTGGAGATAAGCCAACGGGATGGAATTTGATTTTACCATAGGCAGAATTTGCATACAATAATTCTATCAACAGGAGCACTGGTAAATCACCATTCCAGATTGTATATGGAAATAGTCCAAGAAATGCATCTGAATTGAGGAAGATAGATAAAGGAGAAATAAGTAGTGCTGAAGCTGAGGATTTTACAGAACACTTGAAGAACATCCATGAGGAGGTGAGGAAGCATATTACCAAGATGAATGCATAGTATAAGGCTAAGGCAGATGAGGAAAGGAGGTATAAGGAATTTCAGGTTGGTGATGAAGTCATGGTTCATTTGCGGAAGGAGCGGTTTCCAGTTGGTACATATAACAAGCTGAAAATGAAGAAGTTTGGACCATGTAGGATACTGAAGAAACATGATTCAGGAAATGCATATGAGGTAGAATTGCCTACTGAGCTAAATATTTCACCAGTGTTTAACATTTCAGATCTGACAGAGTATCATGAAGGAGGTTTTGAAGATGAGATCACAGCAGCACAGTGGAGTATTCCACAACTAGTTCAGACACTAAGGAGATTGAAGATATACTGGATAGTCATGTTGGCAGAAGCACAAGGAACAGGACATATGAAGAATATCTGGTCAAGTGGAAAGGATGACCTGTTGAAGATTCATCATGGCTAACAAAGGAGGAGGTTAACCGTCTTGGTTTTCCTCTACACCCCTGAGTCGTGACAGGGTCACTTCTCAAATTACCCTGGGTGTCTGATGCAGGAGCATCCTGGGTGTAAGAGCAATCTTGCATCACCCAAAAATATTTATGTTTTTATATTCAATAAGGGTTATTTTGTGGAGAGCTGCTATTTTTGGAAAGTTACTATTTTTGGTAATTTTTGTATGTGCTCAGAATGATCTGATTTCTTTCTTGGAGGTTCATTTTGGTCATATAAGTCTGCCAGTAAAGTTTCATTGCCAGATCAAGTGTGTATTGGAAGATATTGAAGATTTTCGGTATTGGCAGCAGGGTACAGAAACTTTGAACTTAGTTTTGAAGGCTTTAGAGGCCCCGGATGAGGTCAAAAATTTGGGTGACGGGCGCTTGCACGGGTCAAGCCTGTAGAGCGCTTCGTGGCATTTTTGAAATGGGGTTATAATAGCCGATCGGGTCAACTGGTGATGACTTATGGTCTTCAGAAGTTGGGCCACCTGAAATGGCGAAAAATAATTTTCTTCAAAATTTCTGTTCGGGTTTCAAAGGTTATCTTGAGCCGACTATGATGTAATGAAATGTAAAATAAAATAATTCTAAGTTTGGTCGGCCTTATTGGCTAAAATTCTGGAACCTTCCCAAGCGGTGAAAAATTGCCTATATAAGGAATGCTGTATTATTGTCTTAGGTAGTTTAGAATAGTTCTGGGTAGTAGATCTGGGTATTGATTCGAGGCTTTGTCCTACAAAATATTGTAAGGGAATGCCCATGTGGCTTTGCATATTGTAATTCTAAAAGTTTGTAATTCCACATTTGTGGAGATAATAAGAAGCCAATTTTTTGTTCTTGCATATTGTTGTGGTTTCTCTGTTTCTGTTATGTGTTTGTGGTATTAAGGGGAGCACCCTTCATCACATGTTCCCACAGTAAAATACTTCAGAATCTTTGGATGCAAGTGCTACATCAAGAGGGATGAAGTGGTAGGCAACTTTGATGCAAGAAGTGATGAAGGTATTTTTCTTGGTTACTCTACTAAAAGTAAAGCTTATAGATATTTCAATTTAAGATTGAAAAAGATCATTGAAAGTGCTCATGTAAAGATTGATGAAAATTTTATGATTCAAGAAAGATATCATGATTACTCACCCATGATTCAAGAAGAACCTAGACCCTCCACTACTGAGATAATTATTGAGGAAATGTTTGACAGCATTGATGTGTTGTTCAATGACCTTGAGACAAGTGAGGAAGGTACTCCAAAGGCTGATGAGTCAGCATCATGTAAAGTTCCAAAGTTTACATCAACAAATCATTCCAATAAAGACATCATTGGAGATCAGAGCGGCAAAGTCTTAACAAGATCACAAGCAAAGAACTTAGCTAGTAGTGATGCGGTATGTTTACTATCTCAAATTGAACCTTTAAGTGTTGAAGATGCTTGCAAGGATTTAGATTGGCATGATGCTATGAAAGAAGAACTTGATCAGATCATTAAGAATGACACTTGGGAACTGGCCCCAAGACCTAGTGATAAGAATGTGATTGGAACAAACTGGATATTCAGAAATAGGATGAATGAAGATGGTACAGTAGTAAGAAATAAAGCAAGATTAGTATGTAAGGGATATGCGCAAAGAGAAGGCATTGATTATTCAGACACATTTGCACTTGTGAGTATACCTGATATGGTATGTAGATTGAAGAAGGCCCTCTATGGACTTAAGCAAGCCCCTAGAGCATGGTATGAGAGACTAGATGGATACTTAACAAAGATTGGATTCAAGAAAGGAGCAGTAGATTGTAATCTATTCATTAGAGAGACATTTGAAGGTTTATTACTTGTAGCTATATTTGTTGATGACATTATCTTTGGAGGTAATGACAAACTCAGTGCTGAATTTTCCAAAGAAATGCATAATGAGTTTGAGATGAGTATGATTGGTCCTATCAAGTACTTTTCAAGATTAAATGTGCAGCAGATAGAAAAAGGGATTTTCATTAATCAATCAAAGTATGTCAAAGAGATACTGAAGAAATTCAAGATGGATGATTTCAAGCCATTAGGAACCCCTATGATTACTGTATGCAAGCTTACAAAGGAAAATGACTCACCAACAGTTGATATAACATTGTATAAGTCTATGATTGGTAAACTCATTTATCTTACTTAGACTAGACCTGACATTTCCAATGCAGTTAGTATAGTTGGAATATTTGAAGCAAAGACTAAAAAAAGTCACCTCATGGCAGTAAAGAGAATATTCAGATACTTGCAAGGCACTATAGATTATGGTCTATAGTATCCTAATTCAGAAAAAAAATTGAGCTTCATGTGTACACGGATGCAGATTGGGCAGGATGTGTTAATGATAGAAAAAGTACTTCAGGTGGAGTAGTGTTTCTTGGTGATAGACTTTTCACTTGGACAAGCAAGAAAAAAAATTGTATTTCTCAATCAATAGCAGAAGTGGAGTATGTTGCAGCAGCCTTGAATTGTTCTAGAATTGTTTGGATCAAGTAGATGATAAAAGATTTTGGAATTCAAATTGATTATCCTATTGTTATTCACTGTGATAACACTAGCACTATCAATATGTCAAAGAACCCTGTGATGCATGCAAAAACAAAACACATTGAGATAAAGTATCACTTCCTAAGAGAGAAAGTGGCAGACAAAGAAGTCAAGTTGGACTATGTGAGTACTAAAGAATAGTTGGCAGATATATTCACAAAGCCCTTGCCTAAGGATACTTTTGAGTATATCAGGGAGAAGTTGGGAGTAATTCCCTTTCCTAATTCTGCGTAGAAGGAAGCAGGAATGACATCAGTCCTCAGGGACTGATGGAAGGTTGACTACTCTACCTCAGGAGTATTACTGGTGCTTAAAATGAGTGGCACCCTTTATCATTTATGTCAAAGGGGGAGTATATATATAGAGTCATGAAAAACAAAAGAAAAAAGAGGAGTAATATACCAAGGGGGAGTAGCATTTAGTTATGACAGCAGTACAGTCGAGGAAATGGAGAATATTAGAAAATATTGCAGCAGATGGAGGATTCATCTTTGGGGAAGTTTTGAAGAGGAAATGGAGAATGTTATAAAAGAAATGTTCATTTGGGTTGATGGTGGTTTTTCATTCCACATGTTGCCATCAATGCCAAAGGGGGACATTGTTGGAGATTTGCCAGTAGGCCAGTAGTGACTGTATGTTTTTCATTGATGACAACATATGGAAAGTAGCATGCATGGAAGTCTTATGCAGTAAGCCTTTAGTATATGATGCATTGAGATGATATCAGCATGATATCATGGGTGCAAAGGTTAACTATAAGTATAGACAGTTATATAGTAGCTTGTGTCAGTAGTGTTCCTGATAGAGTTACAAGTAGTGTTCTATGTATGGTTGTCAGTACAGTTGTCTTATGGACATGCACCCTAGTATATATGTTGAAGACATGTTAATGATGTTTCAGTTATGAACACATAGTCTAATGATGAACACAAGTGAAGTTATGTAGTCACTATTCACCAGTAGCAGTTTCCTATGTTTGTTCAGAAAGCCGACAGAGATTTTATTATTTCTTGAGTTACGCCTATCTTGAGGATATGCACCCTTGGAGTTAAGCTTGGATAAGTGTTATTGATGTTTGGTTAAGAGTGCATAAGTTAATTCATCTTACAAAGAAAGTTCCAGTTTGTTTGGTAGAGCTGACAGTGTGTGGCATGCGTCTACAATTATCTTATTAGACAGGTCCCAGAATAAGTTGCATGCATAATAGCACCGACAGAATGTTTGTTGGATTTTATTATGGTTTCTCTAATATGATTTCATGGTGGTTCTAACAGGCTGACTTGATTATATCATTTGGAGGAAAGATATTTATATGTAGTCATTTGTGATTGCTTGAGTGTGGTTTATGGTTAATTAAGCAGAGCAAAGCAGAGTGTGTGAAGTGTTGAACCATCAGAAGAAGATCTATGTGACCAAGTAGAGTATGTGTGCTATTCATTGGAACTGATCCAGACAGCAGGTCAAAGCATAGTTCACCAAGATCTAGATATAGTGTGTATCTGTTATTCAGAAGGTTGTAGCCTTTGCCCATTTGACCAGTGAGCTCTCAGACAGTGCGTCCTCTCCCCTAATAGGGACAATTGTGAAAGACTCCTAACAGGGTCCAACCTTTAACTAGGTCTACTATACTTAATCTATTGTAAAGCTACTCCTAACAGGGTAAAGGATCTTCTAGCAAGGATCATTATACACTAGTAAAAAATATTAGTGGGTATCAAGTCCCACCAGGGTTTTTACCTATTTGGGTTTCCCCATAACCAAAATATTGGTGTTGTGTTCAAGTGTTCTTTCATTGTGTTTATGCTTTATGTTTAAGTATACTTAATTGGATAAAGAATTGAAACTTGTAGATAATTGATTCACCCCCCCCCCCCCCCCCCCCCCCTCTCAGTTATCTCTTGGGACTATTCCTAACAAAATCTTCTATTTTGAACTGATGGTATTTGTGTTTGTTTCCACTTTAATTGTTGTATGTACTTATTCTCTTTCTTCTTTTTTTCATTTATATTTTTTCTAAAAATCTTAAGGCTACATTGCATGCTATGGATTCAATCATTTTCATCAAGCAATTATAAAAAATATTCTTGTCTGTAAGAGTTGTTTAGTTCTTATTCAAAGTGAAAACAAAAAAGAGAAGCTAAATCTCAATAGAACTTTAGAATACGGTTTTCCCCTTCTAATTATTCCTTTTAATTATAAGAATGATTATCTACTTAATTGCAAGAAGTATTTTAACTAATACATTATTCTATCATATCATCGAAACAAATTAAATTTACCACTTTTTTTTTTGTATTAATTAATAGAGAATACAAAAGAATAAACAATAGAAGAGATGGAAAAAGAAAAACCCAACCAAGATTTGAAATGAAAACTTGAGATTAACACATACAAGAGGTAGTCTCACCATGTCCAAACTACTAATGAAATCCAAGCAAACAACCAAGATTTGACAAAAAAAAACTTACAGATAAATTGTAGAATAACTGTAAAAAATTTATAACATAAGAAAATATGGATATCTTTGATATGTCAGCCTAACTCATTCTTCTCTTTATCTTGAAAGATTTTTTAAAATTTTAATTTATTTTGAAATCAAATTTATGTTTCGTTGTATCAAGCCTCTTGCATTATTAGATAGCAAAAGACACCCTAATATAGAAATAGCTTGAGATAAAGACACCCCTATATAGAAGGAACCAACAAGAAGCATGTTGTTACCTAACACTTTACATGAACGTGCAATGACAATAATAAGATGGATTTATGTCTATATTAATAGATAACCTTCCATATAAAAGATCAACTTATAATACTAGGACATTTATATATCTATATTATAAATTATGTTTCCACATAAAGATGCAATTACAATGGTAGATGTTTATATCTATATCAATATATCTTCTCTTACAATGGTAGGATGATTATTATTTGTAACAGTAACTAACTTTCCACACAACGGTGCAATTGCAATAGTAGATGCTTATGTTTATATTAGTGGCTCTTCTCTTGCAATTGTAGGATGACTATATGTCTATATTAATAGAAAACTTTCACAACGGTAGATGTTTATGACTATATCCATAGCTCTTCTCCGAAATGTATCCAATCTTATGGTGTCTTGGTCGTGATCCTCCATGAGGGAAGAGAAGAGAGAGGAATCTTCCTTGGCAGGGTCAAGCCAAACACTTCATCCCTATCCAAGTCACCCTCCACCCTCCAATCAAAGCAATGTATGAGCTGAGCAAGAACCAAGTAAACATTAGAAAGACCCATGGAAATCCCAGGGCATCCTCTCCTTCCCGCTCCGAAAGACAACAATTCAAAGTGACGGCCCTTCACGTCTATGCTTGATCCAATGAATCTCTCGGGCTTGAACTCTAAAGGGTCTTCCCAAACACTTTCATCCCTTCCAATTGCCCAAATGTTGACAAACAACCTTGTTTTCGGTGGAATGTAGTACCCTCCAACATTGCAACCCTCGGTGGACTCATGTGGCACGAGCAAAGGGCCCGGTGGATGTAATCGAAATGTTTCCTTCACCACACATCGCAAGTACTCTAAGTTTACGAGATCACTCTCCCTTACGATGCGATCTCTCCCAACCTCTAATTCAATCTCTCGCTGTGCGCTTGCCATTACTTGAGGGTTTCTCAGAAGCTCAGTCATTGCCCATTCTACGGTTGTCGCAGCGGACTCCATTCCCCCGCTTAACATATCCTGTGAAACCATTGAGCATTTTGGTTAGTGAGATCTTAGCAGAAACATGTAATTTCACAATTGCACGAGACAAAATAGAAAACCCCTAATTTAACTAGCAATAGTAGTTTTTGGTCGAGTTATGTAAACTGAACCGACCGCGATGATTGCTTTCATGTGAAGCCGAGAGACTTGTATTTCAGAACTCTCGCTCTCGGCCATGTCCAGCATCACGTCCACAATATCCTGAGAGTCCGACTTTTTCGCCCTTCTCCGCTCAACGTGCTCATCAATCAGATTCTCGGCAAACTCATCGTATTTTTTATGGGCGGCTCTCATGCGGCGGCAGTAGCCTCGCCAATCGAGAAAGGCAAGGGAGGGAATAAAATCTCCCACAAGAAATACTCCCCCGAGATGCATAACCTCATTCACCATCTTTGAAAACCACTCCCCTCCGCCGAGTTCATCGTCGGAATAACTTCTGCCTGCAAACATTCTGCACACTATGTTGAGTAAGACGGAGTGGATGTGCTTCCTCAGATTGACGGAGCGCATGCCTTTCTCGCTTTCCTCCCATAGAGATTTCACAATGGCGATAACTTCTTGTTCTCTCACCCACCTGAATGACTCTGTTCTCTTGGTCGTCAGTAATTCGATAGTGCAGAGCTTTCTGATCTGCCGCCAGTACTCTCCATAGGGGGCAAACACCATGTTTCTGCTCTCATAGGCCATGTACTTGGCAGCCGCTGAAGGTGGCCTGTTTGCAAAGATCAGATCGTGGGTTTTAAGAAATTCTTTGGCCATGGTAGGGGAAGAAGCCACAACAGTGGGCACTGAGCCCAAACGAAGGAACATGATGGGTCCGTACTTCTTTGCGAGCTCTGCCAGGGACTTGTGAGGAAAGCTTCCCAAAAGGTGGAGATTGCCAACCAGCGGCCATGGCCGTGGCCCTGGTGGCAATCGCAACTCTGGCTTGCTGTTCTCGCTCTTCTTTTTCGTGACAAGTCTGTAAATTATCCAGAGACAGATGAGCGAAAAAGCGAACTCTACTGTAGGGGAATTCAGCCATGCCATATTTGGGTAGCCCAGTTTGCAAATATTTCATATGAGCTAATCAGTATTTAAACTAGCGGACGAAAACTTAGAGACATTCTCGTAGTAAAAGATTGACCTTCCTATCGTAGCCTTTCGCATTCTGATGAAATGACGTTGAGGTTGAGATCCACATGTAACAGTAGTTTCATTTATTTGTGTTAGGTTGAGATTCACAGGTAACCGTAGTCTTTTCCACTGAGATTGCCTTTGATATCAGACACGTTAACAACACGTGCATATTTTACCCTAAATCTTCACCTTCATGTCATATAAGAAAGTAATAATGTATGAAATTAAATCCCTCAAAATCAAATCTTCACCTTGCTCTCATATAAGAAAGTAATAATGTATTCATATTCACTTCAACAGATTTGTACTTAGAAACTAATGATTCGTCTTAGATTTTTAAGCTTTTGGGATGACAATATGTTGCAAGGGAATATGTGATCCTCGGGGTCAAATCAGAGGTTTAAGCTTTGTGGAATTAATATCTTCAAAGTATAAAAGCCAAGTTGTTATACCAATGAATAGTAAGGTAGTTACAAAATCTTTGTATGTTACACTAGGTGAACAAATAGAAGAGAGAAAAGCAAGAATGTAGGATTAGTGCTCGTATATTAGAACATTAACTTCATAATATGTGTTATTTTTTCAACTTGTTTTATGTTATTTTATTTCTTTAAAGAATTCGAATAGGTATAATTAAAGATAAAAAAGTATTATTTAAAGATATTTTAATAATTTATTAGTAGAATGTTTTGTTGTGGTGAAAGCTACGCAAGAAAGATATATTATATTTGAAAACTCAACAAAGAGGTTGTATTTTTTCTTTTCCCATATAGATAGTTGTTAGCATCAAGTGTAACTAATTCAACTAGGAGCAGATGAAGAATTTTAATTTGTTCAATCTATCATCTAATAAAAATGCAATCTAGTCTCTTGATCATCAATTAATCCTTACCCTTGATTTTATTAAGAGTTTCCTTTCCTTCTTTAAAAATGAACTTATTTCTTTTTATATAGCTTAGTAGTTTTGATATATTCAGAAGTAGTTGATGAGGTGATGGTGAATGAGATTGCAATGATAAAAATATATTTTAAATATATTTTCTCTTCATTAAGGGTCTATTAAAAAGTTACAAATACTCGTAAAACTCCTCTTTTACATGAAGGCCTAATCCTATGTTTATTCTAATTTAAATTATTCCTTGTCCTTTCCTTCAATACCCAACCCAACATTGCAAACCCTCCAATTGTCACAAAAATGAAAGCTTGTTCCTTAATTTGAATCACTTTGGCAGATTATCATATTTGGCCCCTATGGACCGCAATTTAGGCACAATTGTTTTTAACACCACCCTTGAGCATAAGAATATTCTAGTCAAACATTCCTAATTAATCCTAAAGAAAAAGAAAATATATAAATCCTACACCACTTGTGGGCCCCTATTTATCTTTCTTTTACATCGAACGCATGAGTCATATAAGACTTGGCTATGAAGGTATTCCAAAAAAAAAGTGCAAAAGAGCCAATCAATTAGATTGAATGAGTTAGTAGAATTCACTTTATTAAATTTTATTTTATTTTTTGGCAAAATTTTGATATTTATATTAATAAAAAACTAGTTCAAAAAGGGCTCCCAGAGAAAAGAACTAGTGAAGAAAAACTTTGTTCATAAACCATAATACAAAAGGTAGAAAATATGCAAATTATTCAAATCCTCCCTATCCTTACCAACAATACAAAAATCAAAGAAGATTGCAATTTATTCATAACCTCCCTTCCCTAACCACATAGCCCATAAAAGGCCTATTACATTTAGAAATAAATAGGCATCCACCTCCTACCACTATAAAATTAGAAGGACGGATGTATGCAATAATCCAAACCTTGTAATTTTTACAATAATACAAACATTCCTCCCTCCCCAAACCACATAGCCCATAAAGGACCTATTACAATTAGAGAGAAAAAGCCATCCACCCCCTACCACTACAAAATTAGAAGGATGGATGTATGCAATAATCTAAACCTTGTGTATTTTACAATAATACAAAATTCCAATATCCAACCATGGCATACTGACAAAAGGATGAACAATTTACGAGCATGAACAACTTAATGAGTTGATAATTTAATAATCCCCCAGCATCTTTGGATGGAACCAGACTTAAATGCAGTAACCACTGAGGGAAGCCTAGGAGAATGAAGGCCAAAGAGACCAAGAGAACAGGGGAGACCAAATAATCCAAGGCAGAGCAAGATATATCATGTATCAAAATGTAAGTTCCCAAAAACTTGCATGATAAGATAAAACAAAAATTAGAGAGAAAAATCATCCTTGATAATGGACATTCTCATTCTCAAGGTGAGATGGATGAGAGAAGAACAAAGAACTCCACAGTCTGTTAGCTTCATAATGGATGGAAGAAGGGGCCCCAGAGACATCATGCATGCACCGGTGAGGAGAGGAAAGTTCACCTCCAACAGGTTCCACTGGATTTAACAACCCTGGTACAAAGGAGACCTATTGGATATATATAGAAAGGGGAGAACATAGGAGTGCGACAATTTATGGCAATTGTCTTAGTATTATGACATGATACCTATAGAGATAACTTATCACCTACCAGAGGTGAAAAAGTGAAAGTCACATATACAATAAAGGTGCATCACCCTCAAAGCTGGAATGGATTATGTGCTATACATCAAATAATGCTTTTCACCCTCCAAATTTGGAAAACTGATAAAGTGGTAAATTCACCAAAGGTTAAAGTCTCACTTGAGCCAAAAAAGTGATAATGTGATAGAAGAGCCCAAAGTGGGAATATTTGTATATGATCCCTAGCTAAACATCAATAACTTAAAGGAATATATGTGTTTAAAAAACTATGGAAATATTTATTAGATATAAAACTTAAATACACAAATAAATAACTTATCTACTAAAATTTAAAAACACACACTACTAGAATTTGGCAAATAAATGACTACATGACTCAACATTTTAGTCATGTGACTAAAAATGATCAAATTCTACTAGTTTTTTATAATTCACAAGTATAAATGACTAATTTGGTCATCGAGTAAAATCCCAACTAAATCATTGGTCAAAAAAATAAAAATAACTAAATAAATGGCTATTTCTCCTCTATTCTTTTTTCTTTCAAAATTGATCATAATAGAAAGAGCTTAAGCCCCCATCATGGGACCCTACCTAACTAGCTCGTTTGGGCACCCGAGTTGCTTGGTGCACTGAAAATACCTAATGTGTGCAAGATATTGTCTCTTTTTGTAGTCTTAAGGCCTTGACACTTTAAAATAAAATAACATTTACATTCTTTAACTTTTATTACTCATTATGTTAATGAATTATTAATATTTTTAACTATGATTTGAAGCTAGTTTTATTTTCCTATTGTATTAATACGTAGAATATACATACATACATACACACACACACACACACACACACACACACACACACACACACACACACACACACACACACACACAGATATATATATATATATATATATATATATATATATATATATATATATATATATATATATATATATATATATATATATATATATATATATATATATATATATATATATATATATATATATATATATATATATAGACACACACACACACACACACAAAGAGAGAGATTTTAAAGATAATATTAATATTTTCTTTCTGATATGTAGACAATAATTTAAATTAAAAATTAAAGTTATTTATATTGTCTTTAATTTTAAAAAAAGACATGCATTTTCATACATACATACATACATATAGATACATATACATACAGACACACACACACACACACACACACACATGTATATATACATATTTATATACACACACATAGATATTTTTAAAGGTGCTATTAATATTTTATTTTTGATATGTAGACAATTATTTTAATATAAAAATTAAACTTATTTACATTGTTTTTTATTAGAAAAAATGTCACGCATTTTCAAACAGGGAAAACTTAGCCATAAAAAGTATATGCATTTTCCAAATAATTGCACTATTATGAATGAAAGGATTTTTAGAGAACAAGAAAATTATCCCATGTAACCACTGTGTTGTAGGTTTTGTGTGGAGAACAAATAAAGAATTTATTGTTGTGAGGATCACTACATAATAGTTTTGCAATGATTTGTTGCGAAGGTATATGATCCAGTAGGGCTATTTTTTTAACCATGGTCTCATTTTGATTTTTCTAACAATTTGTTATTCTATTGGGATTTTATTCACATTTCTTGAATGATTATGAGTTAAGGGGCATTTTTTGTCAAATAATCAAAATTAGGGGCTAGGTATTGTAGGATTTGAAGTTTTCTAGATATGGGTCATATTTGGATAATTAAAATGTCTTAATTTGCATTTATATTCTTCATTTCTCTAGCACTTATAATTGCCAACATCTAGGCTTTTTCTACACCCTATCTAGTAGTTATTTCACTAGCAGAACTAGCTAGGGTTTAGAGCTATAGAAAGTGGTTGTTACACTCTAGTACAACACCTGAATGAGAAACCCATCCTATGGATAACTTATGCAAGAATAGTGAATAGGAAACAAAACTATTTTAGGACAATAAGGTCAATCCATTTTGGTTGGAAAGTATGACCTAACTAAGGCTTGGAATGAGAAGAATTTACAACCCCTTTCTTGATTCATAGAGGGTAACTGACCATAAAACCATCGCAGCTCATAAGGCATAAGTGCTTCTATTTTTAGTAACTAAAACTTAATTAGTTCGCTAGGAAGCCCTATTTACCTATCTTGGCCTAGGAAGAGGTAGATACACTAGCCCTTCTATTCTATGAGAACTCTAATTATGAAATACTAGATGGATATGGTAAGCCATACCCCTCATTTGTACTATTATTGATTATTCTCTTGAGAATGAATTAGGAAAAGGCCCTTGGGAAAAGACAAAAAGGAAAAGAGATGGAAAATAAACCTCACACACCTTACTCCTAGAATGACAGGGGGTCAATCAACTCAAACTATGTACATGTAGCAGAAATTAATCCATAGATCTCTACTTGTATCTTAATGTTATCCCAAATAAAAAATATAAATAAAAATAAAAAATTTCCCTTGTTCTTCATCCTCTATGCTCAAAATTTTGTTTCTTCATTTCTATTTTTTTAATTTTAGTGTGTAATTTTAGTTCTGATTATGGTTTTCTATTAGTTTCCTTTGATTCTGATGCAAATCAAACCTTAGATTTCAATTTGACTGATATTTAATTCACCTGAGATGCTTCTAATCTCTTGGTTATGTCTTCAACTAGGCATGTATAAAGAATGTGGAAGTGTAGACAAGGTATGTGAAGTGTTTTCCATAATGCCTCAATGAGACATGTCCTCATGCCACTTTTTTGTTTATGAAAACTTTGTGGATACTTCCAAGGATCTATTTTTTTATGCATATAGGTCCTCTTCCTCTAATATGATATCATCCTCTCCTCTTTGGATAGTACCTTGTTCTAGTTTTCTACAATCCATGTAGATGATTCTAACATTCTCAACTTCTCCTCCTCTGTTAATAAAAATAGTGGGTTATATACATTAGAAAAAGGGATGTGTGGCCTTATGTTCCTCTAGAGTTTCCTGTGTGTGTTTTTTGTCACCGTCCTCTTGTTGATATCACATCTTCCTCAACATTAACAGGTGATGGAACTTGGCACCGGTATGGAAAGTTTTCCACCAGCTTGGGAAGATATTCCTTGCCACTTTATGACCCAAATTATCTAGGTATAAAACATGTGCATAATAATTTTACCATTACAATATTACAAGGTTGACATGTGTGACAAAGTTTATTGCTATATTTCAAGGTATCACAAACTTTACTAAAATCTATTTGTATAAGTATCGTATTTCTTCACTTTGACACACATATACTACCAATTGCGATGAGAACCTTAGCTAGATAAAGAGGCTTCAAGATGACTACCATATTATTATATCTTTCCATTTAGTATACCATTCATGCAGGATTCTTTGAAATCATATTTCTCTATAATCCTCCATCAAGTACTTTATCTTCCAATATCATCTTAAAATTGAAGCACTTCCATGTTGATAGGTTTAGAACCCTCTTTTACTACATTTATCATGATAGACTTGCATTTAGGATGCATTTGCACTTGATTCCTTCATTCTAGGTGACATTAGGGTTAGGATCCCAATGATTCTCCTTGATTTCCCGCCTCTATGGCTCTATTTTCTAGGTGGGATCTAGGTATAGGTCCTCCTATCCTTCATCATATTCATCATAGGCCTCTATGTCCTTTTCTAGCACTGTGACCTGTTATGTTATCATTTCCAAGTCTCTGGGCATCCTCGGGACCTCCTATTCTCAACACTAACTTGATCTGGACCCCTAGGTCAAGGTTGATGTCAACTTTGACCTAGGTCAAGGTTGAGGTCAAATTTGACCTAGGTCAAAGTCAAGGTCATCCTTGACCTTTGTCAGGATTTGATCCCCCTTTTCAAATTTTGGTCCTAGAGGACCCGAAATCAATGTCGGGCTTTCGAATCCAAATATGGAAGGGTTTTAATTTGAAATTCATTTAATTATTTTCCCTTCTTAGTTGGTTATTTTGATTGGACCATAATTTGAGGTGAAATTTGAATTATGGGCCCTTACATTGCCCAGAGGAGCCTCACCTTGAAACTTCTATATAAGCACTCTCTTTTCCATTCATTTAAAAAGAAAGCAAGTCATGAGAAGCAAGTAAGTGATGGTGAAGTGAAGATGCAATATTACAAGAGGATGATATAGAAGATCAAGCCATTGTTTATATCAAGCATTTTGTGAGCACACCATTTTGGACATTCCTTTGGAGCAAGAAAGATCCCTTCTTCTTTGATCCACCATTTACAATATTAAAGCATTCAAAGATATAATCATGGGGTAGCAATTACAAATTGTGAGTTTGGTGAGAGTACTTTAGCCTTGGGGGCTTGGTATGCTTTCTTATCATATTCAAATCTATGCATTGTTTTCTCATATCTATTCATGCTAGGGTTTCAATCTAGAGGATTAGCTCTTAGCATTACACATTCAATACACACACACACATTCTATTACATCCGACTATTCATGGAGGTGGAGATCACCAAAATGGGGGTTTTACTAAGGCAAAACCCTATACAGCCACCCCAAAACACCATTTTTAGATATCTATAGTCCTTGTTTTGGGAGTTGCAGAGCATATCTGAGTACGCTTTTGGAAAAACTTTTGAGATCTGCAAATAGAATTTCCATTAGAGCTGTGCAGGTCAAGGATGACTTTTAGGGGTAAGATTGTACCTCGGAGTAAGATCTTACCCTGCATTTGGGTCAAAGATGACCTTCCTCAGAATTGAAAAGGATTTCTAGGTTTTCTCTGTCTCTATTTTATTTTCCCAGATCCAGTACCAAAACTTCCCAAAACTAAGCACAAAGACCAAAAAATAGGTATTTCCATATCAGTTTTATGAGGTATGTATGTTGTCTTATATAATTTCCAGATTTATATTTCTATCAATTCATATGTATTACAAGAAATGTGAACTTAGGATCTCTATTAGGTACATTGTTAGAAACCCTACCTATATCATCATTTTTCTAATTACACTTCCTTTACCACAACTTATATTGTCTTAATACTTTCATTATTTTTAGATGTATACAAACTTAGAGGTTCTTTCCATAGAGTAAAATTTCTCTCTAGTGATTCCCAAAACCACAAACCATTCATTCAAACCCATATTTTAATCAATCAATCAATTCAAATTCTGAAACTACCCAACACCCTACCTAAGTGTTTATGTTCTTAAGTGATTTTACCCAAAAAGGACTATTTTGTGATAAAAAAATGTCTTGTAACCAAGCTTCCAAATCTAAAGGATATTGAAAGATTGTCTTTCCCATTTGTATAGTATTATTTGGAGTCTCCAACAATAGATGTGACCTATAAAACTATATTCTTTTAGAAAAAATGCATGGCAAGTTTAAAACTATTGGTGGTGTAGGGATTAATAGATAAAGAGAATTCATCAAACCTTAGTGATCATATTAGAAATATTTATTTCACTTTCAGACATGAAGGAAGTTGTGAGTTCCTACCCTGACCCATCTTAGCTCAACTAGTGTTTTCACACATGGACTATCTAGATGATACACTATTATGATGACATTAGACCTATTTTTATTATGACTTATTATCATTAGACATTATGTGATGATTTTACATATTTATATGGATGATGATGTTAGATGTACCTTTATATGCTTATGTTAGATTCATCCCAACTTTATGATATACACAGATAATTGAATTTTGAATTCTATATTTTGATTTACGTTATCTTATGGAATAGGAATTGAGATAGTAATGATGTTGATTTCCTAATGAATTAGATCTTCATTTGACTTGTGGTTATTTGTTTAAGTGAAACTAAACTTACTAATATGCTTATAGAAATAGGATACAATATGGTTATGTATATGTTCAAATCATGAAATGCAGTTTATCAATGTACTAGTATTTGAATGTTATTATAGATCATGTTTCTCTTTCAATGTGATTATATATGTGATGATTGCATGTGGTAGTGATATCTGTATCGAGTGTGCAAGATTATGACCATGGTTTTAAATTGGTAAAACAAGGATCGATCAACATGAAAATAGTAAAAGCCAAGGTCGACTCTACGGAGAAAATGACCTCATTGTTATGTGTTTTTGATTTGTCAATGTGATGCATGAGTGAATATTATTTGTAAAGTTTTTAAGTGCATAATTTGATGTAAATTTAAATGTGTAAATGTAAATTTGTTTATCCATTAGGCACGCCATGTGTGTAATTTAGTGGTGTGATGTGTACTTTCTTTTGTTGTGTCACTTGACACTAGTGCTATGTGTTGGCATGCCTAAGTGGGATGTTGAACTTACCACACCCTTAGGTCACCTTATGAGCCCCTAGGTGTAGTTAGTGGGTTAGGAAACCAAGGAATGAGTTAAATCACTTCCCATTTTCATGAGTTAACTTCACATGGATTTTTTAAGGGTTAAATTGAACCCTAGGGAGTGGTTAGGTTTACTTTTAAGTATCCCAAGGAATATGCATAGGTTTGGGGGTCAACTTTTACACTTTTCTTCACCCAAAGCTCTAAAAAGGCCTCTTGAAGAGAGCCTTCTTTGAGAGTGACGAAACTAGGCATGCTTTCAAGGTTAGTTCATTTCCCCATGTCTTTATTTAACTTCCATTCCTTAGTTAGAGGCATTTGGCAAGTTAACAAGAACCAAGATATCTACCTTACCTTGGGATGAGGGTAGAAAAGAGAAGGAACGCCTTGCTTATAGGAAAAGAGACTAGGAAGAAAGAACACTTCTACCTTATGCATTTTTGGTTTTGGAGGAGAATTCACCTTGGAAGATCTAGTGGCTTAGAGAAGGGGAAAGGGTAAGCTAGGGAAGGAAAGATTGAGTTGTCCATCAAATTCACTATTATCATATTCTTGAAGTAAGGTAGGTGCATATTTCATGGAAGCCTTATTTATGCAAATGTAAATTTTAGTTGAATTATTGTGAGACAATGTTGTATTATGCTTCCAAATTATTTAAATGAAGTTTTTTTTTGTTTTATCTATGTTTTGTTGTATGAATGTCATGGGAGTGCAAGACTACACTCATCCTTGGAAGGATTTGATAGAGTCTTGAGGTGAAGGGATTAGTTGGAAAAATCTTTTGTGTAGAGCATGGATTGATGGGCATCCATGAAGCCTACTTGTGTTTCTTATTGGGGGGCATAATGGGAGTTGAATTGTGCTCTATGAGATGAGCTAGCTTGTTTGGGTTGAGCCTTGTGAAGGCATGTTGTATTTGAGAAAGAGGACTCGTTTTTGTTTGAGTATGGCATCTCTAAGGATTATTTCCACCTTCACCCATTGTTGGGTCAAATATGATCCTATGTGCAAAACTTGGGAATGAGAGTAATTGTGTTGTTTATTGTTTCATGTTGTTGTGAGTGTGTGTTGTTTTATTATTACCTATCCTTCCTTGTTTCCCCAAGCTTGGGGGTGGCCATGTAATGGGATTAGCTGGGAGGTGAGCCTCCATGGTCATGAAAGAAAATTTTTACTTTCAGGTTTTCTTAAAGGATGAAATGAATAGTTTTCAAGTTGATATGTTCATATGGAAGCTTGAGGTCTTTGAATGAAGGATTGA